>CM035414.1:136583714-136688714 GCA_020310875.1 Ceratopteris richardii
GTATGTGATGACAAAGTCGAATCTGGATAAAAAGTTACTCCATCGAGACTGTCTTCTATTGAGAATCTGGGTGGTCATAAAATACTCTAGGTTCTTGCGATCTGAATACACAATGACTTTATGAGCTGCTCCTTCTAGATGGTGACGCCATGTATCAAACGCGTCTACTATGGCAAGAAGTTCTTTATCATGAATTTCATAATTAATTTCTAGAGGGAAAAACTTCCTTGAATGATATGCAACTGGATGTAGGCATCCATCATCTCCGTATTGGGAAAGCAAAGGCTGATGCATCGGTTTCAAGGAAGAAGGGCTTATTGGAATCAGGATGAACTAGAATTGGAGTAGTAGTAAATGCTGATTTCAAGGTCTAAAAGGCCTTTTCTGCTTCTTCGGTCCATGAGAATTTGGAGTTCCATGTAAGCTTGGTAAGAGGTGTCACTATCTTGGAGTAATCTCTGATGAATATTGTTAGAAGAAGCATTTTTTGAAGAGAAATATTTGTAAAATGTCAAAAAAAAATTGTAGAAATATTTATGCAAATAATGTAAAAATGAGGAAGAGTATTCCTCATGTAAATTAGAATCATATGTTTTTTTTCTAGAATTTTTGGAAGCTCTTTGATAGCATATTTTTAGATTAGAAGGGAAGAGGACCAAAATTCAAGTGTGAAAAGGGACACTTGAAAATGTATAAAAGATAATTTCCTCTATTTTGAGGGGGTTGGTTGTATTGTTTTTGCTATCCAAGTAATTTGAAGAGCTCTCCTGCAGAAAATCGTGTTTTCTACTTTCATGTGATTTTCTTTGATTTGTTAAGTCTATTCTATGTGTGATCCATAGAATTTGCAAGCTTCAGTTGTGTATTTCTGATTAATGTGTATGAAGAGAGGTGAATCTTAGAGTATTGAGTGAGAAAGTGTTGAAGAATATAGCTGGAGATGGAAATCATTAGTTTTCATAGAATTGCGATTGTCTCGTTTGAGGGTTACAGGTATCATTTTTGAGATTTGACTTCATAATTGTGTTCTGCTGAGAAAATAACACATGTTAGGCACCAAGATCATTGAAAATGATGTAGTGTAGCTCAAGATAATCAAAACCCTAGAAATTTCTCTTCATCTTCATCATTTCTCAGAAAAACAGTCATTTTCCTCTTATTCTTGGATTCCATTAACTAGAAGGGGCTGTGGTCTTTGTATACTTCCCGGATTGACAAATGTAAGATGTATTGTTGGTCCTTTATGCTAAAATGATTGGAGAGGACAACTCCAAAGGGTAACAACAAACATTTTTTGGCGTTGTTGCCGAGGAAATTTGCAAAAGCTTCATTGAAGTTTGGACCTTGCTGGATCTTCCATTGTTGATGGTATTGAACACATTGAAAAGGTGCTACTCTTTAATCAAGAAAAGGAAACATGAAAAGGTAGGTTTCTTTGTTTGTCTTTTGGGAAAAGGAAACAAGAGTTAACCTTTTGAGATAAAGAAGTGATGAAATTCTTGTAAATTGATAGTTGCTCATATCATTTTTAAGAGTAAAGTGCAGGTGTGTGAAAAATTGAATCAAGATTGTTGAAGGAAAGGTAAAATGTGACTATCTTTTGCATTTGTAGAGTGTTTTTTGACCAAGTACCAAGCAAATTTGTTAGTCTTGGAAAAGATGACATGATTGCATTGAGGAAAGTCAAGTAAAGTAGCTATATGCAAATAGATAAGATTCATTTGTTTAGCTAAGGCAAACAAATGAATCTTGCATCTTGAAAAGGAACAATGTTGGAGTTTATCTTTGCATGAATTGATAATTGATAAATCTTGAAAAGATTTATTTGCATCTTGAAAAGGAACAATGTTGGAGTTTATCTTTGCATGAATTGATAATTGCACTTCTTAGCACATATTTCTTTGGAAATCTTTACTTCTAAACTCGTTGGATTGCAAGTATAGAAGAGTATAACCAATCATGAAACAAAAGATCAATGGATCTCTAAACAAGAAACCCTAAGTGAAGTGTTTACCTTGATTTAGGGAAAAATACTAAAAAAATTCATAAAATCCATTAAAAAATTCAAACAAATTTCTTTTTTTCTTAGAAATTTGGACAGGAGGACTGTTGTTAAGAGTGGAGGAGAAAAAGTGGAAAAGAATTCTGAAAATTGAAAAGAAAATAAAAAATCTAGAGTGGAAGTTGTTGTTTCAATTTTTCAAAAAAATATATTTTAATGAGTTTGATGGTGTATAATTGCAGGTGACAAGTGATTTGGAGTTGGTGAAGGACATTGAAGGGGACTAAGTGGAAAGAAAAGTCAAAAAATGCAAAAACAAGAAGTTTGAAAAAAACACGATTCTCTTCACAAGATCGCGATTTTCTGTAAGAAAAAGAATTTGAATTATTTTGCACATTTGGGTATTGAGGTAAGTGATTGTAAGAGGTTTTATAAATTTGAGTGAGTAAAGAAAATCAAATTTCAAAATATCAGTAGGAATTGAACATCAAGTGATTAAATCAAGAATTGGGTACAGAATCGCGATTTTCATCAGGAGGATAAAGGGAGTAAATTTTGTTAAAGAGATAAGAATTGTGATTCAAAACCACAAAATTACTAAAGGATAAGGATTATACATTGGAAAGTGGAAATTCTGAGAAATCCACACAAAATCGCAATTGTCTGAAGGCTATAAAGCATGAAATCTCAGAAAAAAGGTTCATTTGAGTGAGAGAGAGAGTGAGAGAATTGGACAGAATCGAGACTTTCAGCAAAAACAAGTTCTTGGATTTCTTTTGATCAAGCAAGCAAGGTAATGGTCTTCCAATAAATCTTTGCATGTTTTTAAGTTTTCACATAATGATAAAAGCACAAAAACACAGAAAATTGTAAAAAACATGGAATCGCGATTTTTAAATTTTTGAATTTTCTTGAGAAAAAATAATATTTTTGCTAAAAACCTTTTATTGCATGTTAAAATTTGAATAATGCGATTCTATTTGAGAAACAAAACTTAAGAAAACAAGAACCAAAAAAATTAGAAAATCTGCTCAGAATCACGATTTTGTGATCAAGCACAAAATCGCGATTCTCTGAAATTAAACACAAAAACGCGATTCCCAAAACGCAATTTTCATACGAAAATCATGTTTTTAATGATTGTGAGCAATCGCAATTGTCTGGGAACAGAATCGTGAAAATCACGATTCTCTCCACAAAATCGTGAAAATCACGACTCTCTTCACAAAATCGTGAAAAACACGATTCTATTCACAGAATCGTGAAAAACACGATTCTATTCACAGAATCGTGAAAAACACGATTCCAATCACAGAATCATGAAAAACACGATCCCATTCACAGAATCGTGAAAATCACGATTCTATTCACAGAATCATGAATAACACGATTCTATTCACAGAATCGTGAAAAACACGATTCCATCCACAGAATCGTGAAAAACATGATTACATTCACAAAGTTGTGGAAAATTTAAAATATCCAAAGAATAGTGAAAAAGACAATTCTTTTTCACAGAATCGTGAAGAAATCTAAATATCCAAAGAATAGTGAAAAAGATAATTCTTTTTCACAGAATCGTGAAGAAATCTATAATTTTATCAAAATTGTAGAAAAGACGATTCTTTTCAGAGGATCGTGGAAAACATGATTCTCTTCACAAAATTGTGAGTTAGTTGGATGATTTTGAGATCTGGTAATAAATTGATCACACCTTCTAAAAAAGATCTAAGAAGGAAGGAGATAGAGCCAGTAATAGGAGATTTACAAGAAAAAGATTTAGGGCAAGAAAATAACATGGAAAATCTAAATGAAACTAATGAACCCTCTGAAACTAGTGATTATAGAAATATTCTCAAATATATGTATACAAATAGGTTTGGAACCTATGTGTATCAGGATGGGATGCATAAGTTTCTCATTAGGTTGAGAAACTTAGAAGTTCCCCTAAATATAACACCGGTGGCACAATTTAAGGATGGCAGATATGAGGATAGACAGGGATGTGTATACATCTCACAGGATCCAAAAAACTCTAATGATTTAGGGCAATGTGCAGACAAGAGACCTTGGGAACAAAACCTAGGGCAACAAGACTTGCCAAGACAAAATGAAACTCACAATAATATTGAACAACAACAAGGTAGGAGAACACATACTTCCCCAAATCCTTTTGAAAGAGAAGCAGAAGGACTTAATGATTTTCCATTTAGAAGGAGACATCAGTGGCAAAATCAGAGAAGAATGCTCATGCCCTATCAAGTAGCTAAATGCATGAAGAATCAATATGAAGGATATTCTGATCCTCATGCCCATGCTGCAGAATTCAAACAATTAATCAGGGCAGAAGAAGTAGAGGATTAGAAAGTACAATTTGAAGCATTTGGTCTAACCCTAACTGGACCTGCACTATCTTGGTTCATTCCCTTAAGAAAGGAAATGTATCCAGATATTGAATCTTTCCTTGAAGCCTTCATAGGGGAATTCTCAAAAATTGGAATAAAACATAGTACAGCTACCTTGATACATAGATTTAAACAACAAAAAGATGAAAATGTCAGAGAGGAAGCTAGGAGATTCAAGCAATACATTGATAGATGTCCCAGAGAGGAGGTACCATCTATGGTAAGACAAGTATCTCTATTCATAGAAGGACTGAGAAGTGCCCAATTAAGAACCTTCGTGTATTATAGGAGATGCCCTGACCCAGGAGCATGTGTGAAAAAGGCAATAGATTTAGAGGACAACACGGGACAAGATCTATTAACCTTTGATCAACCTAGAACAAATGAAGATAAAATCCCACCAGCAGAAGAATTAGCACAAGCTATTGCCAAATCCCTAGAAGTAAGCACCAAGACAAATCTAATAAACACCAGGATAGCAACAAATAAGAAATGCTATAATTGTGGAGACAATCATTTAGTTCAACAATGTCCTTATCAAAAACCACAACATCTACAAGATAGAAAAACACTAAAATACTATACATTGGAAAGAAAATGGACAAACCATACCAGAGAAGAATGCTTCTACAATAAACAACCTATTAAGGAAAGAGAATATGTGAACCAACATAATTTACCAAGAGAATCTGGATTTGTTGAGCCACCAAGGCCTGTACTGGGGCAACAACCACCATTACCAATAAATGTGGTACCGGTAAAATACACACCAATAGAAGAAGAAAACTCAAGGCTTAGATCATCTTACAGAGAGGATTATCATTGGAATGAGGGATATCAGGAACAATGGGAAGGATATGAACATAGAGAACTAGAACTACAAGCCCTAGACTTGGGAAATGGGAGAATTGAAATGGATACAGCCACATTCATGTACATAACCAATAATTACATGTCCAATCAGAGACCTCAATTCAAAGGGAGTCAAAAGATAATGTAGTATAGATGTGGGGGAGAACATTTCATTAGAGACTGCCCACAACCTCCTACACTAAGAACAGAAGGAGCTTATTGCAAGGATTGTGGCAAGGAACACTTAATAAAGGATTGTCCAAGAAACCCTCAAAAACAACATACCATTAAAAATAGTTAACATAATGGAGCAAGAAGAATTAAGTGACCATGATCAAGTAACTATAAATGCTATAACAAGAGCACAAGCTAAACAACAAGAAACAATGAAGGAGACACATACACAGGAACATAAGAAAATTCCATTTCCAAAAGAAAAGAAAAACAGACAAAAAGGGAGATGGGAAAGAAAAATGAGAATGGGTAAAAATTTGGAAGAAGAGACTATGGAACAGTCAAACAATAGTCAACCTCAGAATACACAAACCCAGCAAGAGACAAAAAATTCACAAAGTTTGGAAACCTTGATAAGAGCATACAAGGAAGAATTCAAGAAGGACCAAATCCTACAGACCATGTGATGGCTTATCCTATGCCAGATTTAGAGCATGAAAGGATGCAAAGATGCAAACAAATCATACAAGAAGCACAACTCAAAATGGGGGAACCAGACAATTATCAAACAACAATTGGGGAAGCAAATGTAACAGAAACAAGGAAAACTATTAATCAGGAAGATAATTCATAAATAACCTTCCAAATCAATATAGACAAGCGATGTACAATTGTATACCACACCACAATGGAGGAATTGGTAAAACAAAATCCTCACTTACAACACAATATGAAAAAGTGGGAAGCAATATCAGATAATTTTGATCCACAGCAACAAGAATTGGAAGAGTTGTTGTACATTCCTATTGATAAAATAGGAGGATATTCTGAAGGAGAAGAAGGGAACTCAACTCTGAGAATACAATTTGGTAAAAATCATTCCAAAGCTATATTGGATAGTGGATCAGGTGTGGCTATCATGACTAAACAGACCTGGGAAAGATGGGGAAAAAATGAATTATTACTCACTAAAATGAGATTACAACTTGCAGATGGACACATAGAAAAACCCCTAGGAATATGGGAAAAGGTGATTGTGGAAATATGTGGAATAGAAATAGAGCATACTTTTGCCATAGTTGAATTCCCACAATCCACTTCATATGAAATCATCCTAGGAAGACCATTTATGAGACAAATGCAAATTGTGCAAGATTGAGGTAATGATTGCCTATATCTTCAAAGCAAAGGAAGGATAACCAGAGTGAATCTAAGAAATGGTCAATATTGTGATATGTCCCCTCAAGAATGGTTCAAAATCCATCAAAATCAGGAATTAAGTGAAGAATCAGAGATTGAAGATCAGAATGAAACAGAATCATCAATATGGAAATGCAATGTGATAAGGAACCTCACAGATAGAAAAAGAAGGTTAAGAAAAGAAGATTGTGTAAAAGAAAGGAAATCACAGGATGAGAGCTATATACCACAAAAATTCAAAGATGATGAATTTGAGCCTTATGGTTGGAACCAGATTTTGACCACCATGGATCTAGCTAATGATGAGTATGTGGGAGTGAAATTCCAAAATGAAGAAGGATGTGATATTTTTCACATAGGAATACAAATGATAAAAGTGTCAAAAATAGAAGAGGACGAGGAGGAAGGAATAATATTGATTTATGGTAAAACACAATATTTGAAAGGAGTAGAAGCTATAGATGCAATAAAAGACAAAATCTCAGGCAAATATAGAAAAAACAAACACAAGGAAATAGAAAAAGATCAAGAGGTTGAAAAAAATAAGAAAATAACAAACAAAGATCAACAGTTTGATGTACCTTCAAATTTCAAGACTTATGAAGTAGAAGACATACTACTCCTAAAAATGAAACCAAAGAGAGAAAAGAAAAAAGGAGAGGCATATGACAATGAGGAACAAACTAAGAAGTTAATGATCACCCAAGAAGAGGGGGAAGAAAGACATATTGTAATAGCTGATGACATGGCAAATCAAGAGGAGGAAGCATTAAGGAATTTGGCCAGAAACTATAGGGATGTGTTTGCTTACAGTTACAAGGATTTGAAAGGAATTGATCCTAAAATCTGTGAACATAAGATTCCTATTACACCTGATGCAAAACCTAGCAAATAAAGACACTACACATTCAATGACAAATACTCTGCTAAAATAAAGGAAGAAATTGACAAGCTGTTGGCTTCCAATTTCATCTCTGAGTATGCAGAATGGATATCTCCTATAGTTTTAGTACCAAAAAAGAATGGGAAACTCAAGATATGCATTAACTTGAAAAAGGTGAATGTCGCAACTATAAGGGATAGCTATCCATTACCCATAACAGACCATCTTTTGGAAAGAGTTGCTGGTAAGGAGGTCTATAGTTTTCTAGATGGTTTTTCATGATACAATCAGGTTCCCATAGCTTTGGAAGACCAACATAAAACTGCCTTTTCCATAGAATGGGGAATCTATGCTTTTAGGGTTATGCCTTTTGGTTTAACTAATGCCCCAACAACTTTTCAAATATTAATGTGTCACTTATTCAAAGAATTCCTTAGAAATATCATGGAAATTTATGTGGATGATCTTTGCACTTTTCATTGAAAAGACAAGATCATTTGAAGGATTTGGAAAATATATTCAAAAAATGTAGAACATACAGAGCATGTCTAAATCCAAAAAAATGTGTGTTCTTTGTGAGGCAAGGGAGAATGTTGGGTCATATAGTTTCTAGAAATGGAATTTCAACAGATGAAAGAAAAATTAAGGCTATAGTGGAACTTCCAAGACCAACAAATGTAAAGGAACTTCAAACCTTCATGGGACATTCTGGGTATTATAGAAAATTTGTACACAAGTTTGCAGACATTGCAAAACCTTTGTATGCTTTGATCACAAAATTTGAGTGGACCAGAGAGTGTGACCAAGCTTTTGAGACCCTAAAAAATTGTTTGGTAACAGCACCAATTCTAAAAACCCCACAGTGGGATAAAATTTTCCATGTCCATGTGGATGCTTCAAACTATGCTTTGGGATGTGTGTTAGCACAACCAATAGAAGGGAGCAAACTAGACAGTTGCTTATGCTAGTAGGCAATTGAATTCAGCAGAAAAAAATTACACAACCACTGAGAGGGAAGGATTGGGAATGATATCTGCTGTGAAAAAATATAGACATTACCTTTTGGCTAACAAATTTAAATTCTTTGTGGATCACCAAGCTTTACTCTACTTAGTAAACAAACCTTGTCACACTGATAGGATAGTCAGATGTTTTCTTCTACTGATGGAGTTTGAGTTTGAGGTAGTGGTCAGACAAGGAAAAACTCATTTGAGAGCATACCATTTGTCTAGGATCCAAGCTAAAGAGCCAAGTTCACCTTTAGATGATGACTTGCCGAATACATATCTGTTCAAAGTAGAAAGTATTCTTGAATGGGTCATGACCTTAGTACCTTTGCTAACCATGGGACCCTGCAGAACATTTGGAAACAACACACATTTGGTATTACAAAGCAGGAATTTTATGCTGCTAGTTGGGCATTTGTATCATCTCAATCATATGGGCATATTGGAATATTGTACTCTAGAAGAGGAGCAGCAGGAATATTTGAGAAGAGCTCACTGTTGGAACCCTTGTACTCATGCTTCCATGATAGTCACCCTAAGTAATCTCAATAGGATGGGAGCACATTGGCCTAATAAGATTCAAGATGTAAAAAAGTATATTTCCAACTGTTGGGAATGCCAATCCTTGCAAAATTCAGAAATTATAACCTTATATTGGTTTCAGAAAACTCCATATTGGAGTGCAAACATAATTGAGGAGTTGAAAAGAAACAAGAAAGGAAAGCCAGTAAGAGATAGTGCAGACTCAAAGAATCTACAAATGATTTCTGAAGAGTATCAACTGATAGGAGATCAATTGTACAAGAAAGTGATGGATGGATATTTAAGAATTTGTGTTCCTGAAGATAAATATGTGAATGTTAGAAATGGCACATTCTGGAGTGGCAGGAGGACATTTTTCAAGTGATAGGACTGCTAAACTCATATTATATTCTGGTTTTTGGTGGCCAACTCTATTTCCCGATGCAAGGACATATGTGAAAAGATGTGACATTTGTCAAAGAGTGAGTCAACCAAATAAAAGAGATAATATGCCACTAGTACCATTGATTTCAGCAAGAGCATTTAGTAAATGGGGGTTGGATTTCATTGGACCCATACATCCTCCAGCAAAACAGTCCCATGTTGAATACATACTAGTAGCCACAGATTACTTGACTAAATGGGCAGTGGCCAAGGCTACAAAAAGGAATGATGCTCACACCACTGCAAGATTTCTCTATGACAATATCATCACCAGATTTGGATTGCCAATTGAATTAGTAAGTGATAGGGGGACTCATTTTTTGAACCAAATCATAGAAAACATAACTAAGTATTTCATGATCAGTCATAGAAAGTCAACCCCATATCACCCACAAGCCAATGGATTAGCAGAAAGTACTAATAAAGTACTTTGCACTGTGTTGCCAAAATTGGTAAACATGAATAGGAATGATTGGGATTTGCAACTTAATCATGTCTTATGGGCTTATAGAGTGGCATACAAAACTGCACTTGGAACCACACCATTTAATTTTGTATATGACAAAATGTAGTTCTGCCTTTAGAATTCCTTATTCCAACACTAAAAGTGAGTAGTCAATACAAGTGGACTGGACATGAGTTATCTGAGAGAGTGGTGGAATTGGAAAACCGAGGAGCTTCTAGACTTCAAGAAATCATGAGCATATATGAAGACAAGAAAAGGCAAAAAGCTTATCATGATGTTCATATTAAAGAAAAAGACTTACAAGAAGGAGATCTAGTTTTGGCATACACAATAAAAGAACATCAGAAGAAATTTCAAAAAAAAGAACATGGACCTTATATTATCAATCAAATAAGCAATAGTGGAGCTATCCAATTAGCTAATATAGATGGAGAAATTATGCCAAACTTCATAAGTGGATGTAGAGTAAAAAGGTATGATCTTCCATTAACTGTTGCTGAATGAAGAAGAATACATCAAGCTCAAAACAGGAAAAAAGAGGAGGAAAAAATTAGGGATGAGGCTCAACAGGAGGCACAAGAAAGAATAAGAAAAATCAAAGAGCTTAGAGAAGTCCTTTCATGTGAGACACCTTTAAGAGTAAGAGAGCATTTGCCTGTTATAACAATGAATTTCCATGATGAGAAAATCAAGGTTTTGATAGATTCAGATGCACAAGTAAATTTGATCAGTTCAGTTTTGTCGGATAAATTTAACCTAAAAAGGACTGAAAGTAAAACACTTATCAAAACCTTAGAAGGACAGATAATACAAAGCATGTCTTCACCATCTATTAAAGTTAAGTTCAATGAAGAATATATGAAAATAGATTGTGAAGAATGGCCAGATCATATGATGACTAAGAAATTGATTTTGGGACAACCATGGCTCATGCAAGGTAAAGTAATTTTGGATTTTGAAAATATGAAGCTTAAATTGACATTAAATGACAAAAGGTTTTTAATATTTTTATTGAGTGATGAAGAACAGGAAAATCAACAGGATATCTATGACTCAGAATTGGAGGGATTTACTTTTCCACTAGAAGTTACAAAGAAATCACAAACACCACCTCTTCATGAACAAATTTACTTCAATCAAAAACAGGAGAAAATTGAAGAAACAAAAGGTGTTGGAAAGACAGAAGAAAGGTGGCAAGTATGGAATGGTCAGAAGCATCTAGGCATCAAGACAGGAGGAATGTAGAAACAAAGTACATACAAATACTGCTCATCAAAACAATTTCCCAAGCCTAAATGGATATGGAAGCCAAAAACTTCCAAGTACAGTTTATCAAAAGAAGATGGTTTTATTCCTAGAACAAAGTCAACAGGAATCAAGTATTATTGGGTTAAAAAATAAGATCTGATTCAATGGAAAGGAAACAAGCATGAAGGATACTAAATAGCTCAAAAAATATGAAGAGTTAGAGATGAGGGAAAAGACAAAATGGTTATCTGATGCACACATGGGATTTTTTATAAGGAATTCATAACTTTTACCAGAAGGAAATTATCACATCTTGGAATTATTTTCATTTACTCTACCTCATCCTATTTCTAGAGAAAAGAAATAGGAGGGGAAGAGAGTGAAGTGGAGGAAATGATTATTATTATTTTTTTTTTAAGAGAGAAGAAAACAAAAAGAATAGAGAAAAAAAGAGAGAGAGAAATTATCAATTTTTCTTTTGTAATTCTTTTGATTATTTAAGTTATATAGCACAAGCAAGATTTAGGTTATAATTTAGCAGATTTCTATTTTTCATTCATTTTTTCTTTTTCATTTTGTTTGTTTCTTTCTTTGTATTATTAAAAAAATACATATAAAAAGAAAGCTGTTAAAAGGGAAGAGAGCAATAAACATCTTGCTACACATGTGATGATCACTTCAATTGAGTTATGTTTGTGACACAAATATGAAAGTCAAGAATTCTCTAAGTTTTATTTTCATTCTTTTTCATTACATCTCAAGACCAATGTGATTTGATTTATGCTTCTTGAGACTCATGTGGGTGGAGTTTTCTTTTTGTGTGATACTATATTTTCTCCAGAATGGTGAATCCAAAGGAACTACCAATCCATGATTTCAAAGCAGACTCAGTAACTCTGTCTAGAGGACATTGGTTCTTCGACAGTGAAGCTGCAGTAGAAAAAGTGGAGCTAGAGTCGGATGAAGAGCAGGAAATTCCAGAAACAGAGAAGGTAGCCAAGGAACTCAAGGAAACCCTTGGTATCATTGGTCAGCATATTTTTACTATGGGAGTTAGAGGTTACAAGTACACCATGTTGTGCCAGGAATTTTACAAATTCCAAAAAATTGCAGTCAACTACAAAAGATGGAAGGCAATAGGATTACACAGACTGTTGGATGAACCTTTATTTTTCATAGACTTTGAAAGAGTCTCACAGGTGATGAATAGTCTCATAGAGGTTAGAAGAGGCAATGAGGCATATTTCAGGTGTGTTGTCAAGGACAAAGAAAACAAGGAAGTGAATATTACTATAAAGGCAGAGCATATCAGGGAAGCTCTCCAGTTCTATTCCATCAGAACTAAGCTGGACAACAGTTTTGTCAAGAAGAATAAATCAACTTATGCGGGATATTCCAAATTCCTTGATTTTAAAGGAAAAGAGAATGAAGAGTATGCTATCAGAATGTTCCTTCAATACTTCTGTTTTCCAAAACTACCTAGATACACCATGCCACACAAACCAGTGACATTGATCATGTTCAATAATAAGGACAGAACCAAACCTTTTGGAGTGATGGATGTAACTCCATACATACATGATCAATTAAAGGAAGCAGCCAAACATTGGGAGCAAAGGAAGTTCATGAATGGAGCTCAATTCTTAACAAGAATTATTATCATGTTCTAGGAATGGAGGATCAATTAAAGTTGGCTCCAGAAGCTCAATACTTCATAAGTTTGATGACAGGAATCAAACGTCCTTCTAAGATGATGTCTGTAAGAGAAGCAGAAGCCCAACCAAGCATGAGGGGAGCAGAAAGGAAAAGAAAGTGAGTCTCAGAAGAAGTCATTCTTGTGAAGAAAAGAAGATTGGATCCCAGAAAGGTAGAATTGGAACAGGTGGAAGCAACAAAGGAAGAGCATGAAGCTGCTCAAAAGGAAGTTTAGTCTTCAAATGAACCTCATCCACCTCAGACAAGCAAGGAACAATTGTATACTTATTTGACTCAAGGAAACAATAAAAGGGCAGTATATGAAGCCCAATATCAAAAAATGTTGGAAGACTACTCTTTTAAAGCAACCGATTGGATATAGGAAGAAGTAGAACATTATGAAGAACTACATGACCAGATGATGGCAGCATTGACTGAAGAGGTTTTTGTTAAAAAGGAAGTGGATTTGTTAGCTTATTTCAAGGAGTTACAAGGTCCTCCTGAAACCAGAACTACAGTAGTAGTGAAGAAAAAGGTTCAGAAGAGACCTATGCAGAAAAAGAAATTGACCAAGAAAAATAAAGGAAAAGCAGTAGAACCTGTACAAAGGATGGAGACAGGAAAATTGTCAGTAGAAGAAAAGAAGCAAGAGGAATCCATTGTTCTAGAAGAACCAAGAATGGACAAATCAGGGATAGTTGGTTCTTCATAGTTCTCTTCAGATTCAGAGAGTGACATTGAAAATTTTTTGTTGAAAAGCTTGAATTTATCAGTACCTAGCACACCAAATGTGATAGTACAAGCCTCTGAAAAAATTAAAACACCAGAAGATTTGAGTGAGAAGTCACAAGGAAAACAGGTCCAAGAAGAAGCAGCAAAACAGGTTAGTCCTGGAGAAGAGAAAAGATAACTAAAAGGTAAAGCAGTTATGATGGAAGAAGAGGATGAAGTAAGGAAGGAGTTCAGTTGTGGATTAGTGGACTCAGAGATTAAGACAGTATGGACAAAACCTTCACATCAGACCTATTTCAAATTTAATGAGCAAAAGTTAGAAGCAGAAAAGGAAGCTCAGTTATGCAGCTCAGTACACAAGAAAGAAGACAAAGATCAAATCAAGGAAACTGAGGAGGTAGTAGAAAAAATAAATTCCAAAGAGGTGAAAGAAGGGAATATAGAAAAAGAAATAAACCAAAGTATAGAAGATATACTTTAGGACCTACATCATAATGAGGAGTTCACAACTACAGAAGATCAGGGGAAAGAAGATTTGGATCTCATGGATATAGATGAGCAGGAGGAGGGACAAAAGGAGCAGATAATCAATGATCAGATAAAGCTCTCTGTGGAGATTGATTCAATCTTAACTCAGGATAATAAAGTATAGGAAAAGGAAGGACAGGTCCTTGAAGAGGAACAACAAGGAATGGAGAAAAAGAAGGCAGAAGAGATAGAGATAATTGAAGAAACATAAGATCATGAGAAGAAGGAGCAGACATTAGAGTATGAGGAAGATGTTGCATATAAAGAAGAAAGGGAAGCAGAAAAGGGCTATGAAGAACAAAAGAACCAGGTCATAGAATATGAGGAAGAAGATGAAGAAGAGAATGTCTGCAAAGAAGAAAAGCAGATAGAAGTAAAGCAAATGGAATTAGAAGTTGGGTTAGAAAGGATACCCAAGGATATAAGGTCTGCTTGTAAAGTAATCATGAGCAATATAGAGCAGTTCAGGCCATCTAGTAGAAACATGATCATATCAGGAATGGTGGCTGAATCAGAGTTTGTGAAAGGAAGTAGAATCATTAATGAGCAAAAGAAAGAAAAGGAGCAATTAAAGGAACAGTTGAAGATTGTCCAAGAAAGAAATGAGGATTTGACTAACAGGATAATTTCATTAGAAGAACTAGAGGTTCAACAACAAAACAAAATTCAATTTCTTGAAGAAAAATGTGCAAAGCAGATAGAGCATAACAACAAAATAGGAATGGAGCTGAAGAAAATAGAAGGAAGATACAGAACACTTCAAAGCTCATACCAGATTATGGTCAAAGCAAATGAAGAAATAAACAGGTTGTTGATGGAAGAAGGCCAATTAAAAGAAGAGAGCAAGATTGTTCAGGTAACACAGGATGAGAAGGAAGAATTGAATAAAGAAATTATAAGACTACAAGTAGAACTGAAGGAAGCTAAGGAGTTGGAAAAGCAAGCCAGTGTACATGCTGCCAGCTCAATGAGAGGTTATAATAAACTACATTTGGATATAGCAAAAGAGAGAAGTGAATGGCAGTTGGGTATAGAAAAAGAAAGAAGTAAGTGGAAATCAGAAAGAGAGTTGTGGACATCTCAAAATAGAAGCTTAATGTTGATGGTAGAGGAACTACAGAAAAAATTGGAAAATCCACAAAGCCAGGTTGAAGAGCAGGTAGAGACTACACAAGCAGAAGAATATGAATGGGGAGATGATAACAGAACTCAACATGGTGATGAACAAGGAAATAAAGCAGCAATTGAGGAGTACTCAGATGAGTTAGTTCAGAAGCTCTTAACAGATAGAGAATCTAGAATGGAATTTATCAGAAAAATGCATAATGAATATGAAGAACAAATTGTGAATTTTGCTCTCAACAAAGGAATAAATCCAGACCAACACCATTGGGTAGCAGACGGTCTAGGAATACCTTTTTGCTGATTATTGAAAGCATTAAAAATTACCAGTTTGCAAGAGTAGGATTGTCATCAAACAAGTATCTAGAATATGAAGAGGATATCTATGTAACTAAGGAATTATTTGAAAAAGCCAATCCTAAATGGAGGAACAGGTGGTTAGATGCCAATAAAGAATGCAGGAAAATCTGGAAAGAGGCACTTATTCAGCTAAAGATAAATCCAGCCTATTGTCCAGTAGCAAGAAGAAGGGAATGGATTGTGTTTTGGGAAAGATGAAAGGCAGGCAGATTCCAGCAAAATGGCTGAACTTTCCAAAGATAGCAGGACCTAAGGCAGGAACATGGCCAACAAAGAAATATATGGTTGACACAGCAGAGTCTATCATATCTACATATAAAGATGTCAATGATCCAGCGTGTATATTACTAATCAGAGTAATGCAACTCATACTGGCATGTATAGAAACGTTTACAAATACGGATGTTAGAACCCTCAACTACATTGGTTTCAATTCACCAACTGATGCCTTACTATTTGACTTAAGTGAAACTCCCGACAGAACCTGCTTAATGGCCTATTATAGCAGGACAGTATTTTTGGGTAGTCACTATCTTCAGATTTTTGAGGATGCCTTTGATTATGGATTTTTTGAAAGATGTAATAGACAAACCAGAGGTAGTTGTACAATGGAGGAAAGCATTATTTGAAATGGTGAATAATTTGAATATCACAGAGAGAAAAAGTCATGATCTATTGTCACAAGTTTATCAAAGAAAGAAGAAGTGAAGAAAGCACTCATTATATATCAGCAAGAATATTTTTTGTCAGGAACCAAAAAGTCTAGGAGGGGAAGAATGTTAGAAGAAGCATTTTTTGAAGAGAAATATTTGTAAAATGTCAAAAAAAAATTGTAGAAATATTTATGCAAACAATGTAAAAATGAGGAAGAGTCTTCCTCATGCAAATTAGAATCATATGTATTTTTTCTAGAATTTTTGGAAGCTCTTTGATAGCATGTTTTTAGATTAGAAGGGAAGAAGACCAAAATTCAAGTGTGAAAAGGGACACTTGAAAATGTATAAAAGATAATTTCCTCTATTTGAGGGGGTTGGTTGTATTGTTTTTGCTATCCAAGTAATTTGAAGAGCTCTCCTGTAGAAAATCGTGTTTTCTACTTTCATGTGATTTTCTTTGATTTGTTGAGTCTATTCTATGTGTGATCCATGGAATTTGCAAGCTTTAGTTGTGTATTTCTGATTAATGTGTACGAAGAGAGGTGAATCTTAGAGTATTGAGTGAGAAAGTGCTGAAGAATATAGGTGGAGATGGAAATCATCAGTTTTCACAGAATCGCGATTGTCTCGTCTGAGGGTTACAGGTATCATTTTTGAGATTTGACTTCATAATTGTGTTCTGCTGAGAAAATAACACACTTTAGGCACCAAGATCATTGAAAATGATGCAGTGTAGCTCAAGATAATCAAAACCCTATAAATTTCTCGTCATCTTCATCATTTCTCAGAAAAACAGTCATTTTCCTCTTATTCTTGGATTCCATTAACTGGAAGGGGTTGTGGTCTTTGTATACTTCTAGGATTGACAAATGTAAGATGTATTGTTGGTCCTTTATGCTAAAATTATTGGAGAGGACAACTCCAAAGGGTAACAACAAACAAATATCCTGTAGAAATTGGCAAACCCCAAAAAACATTGTACATCTTGAACACATGAAGGTGGTTGCCAATCAAGGATTATCTCAATCTTCTAAGGATCCATAAAAATTCCTTTATCTGATACAATGTACCCTAAAAATTCCACTTCTGTCTTATGGAAAGAGCACTTCTCCAATTTCGCATATAATCCTTTTTCTCTTAGTTTCTCTAGGACTATCTTTCCATGACATTCATGATCCTCTAGATTTTTGGAAAATATCAAGATATCGTCAAGGTATATTACAACAAAATCATCTAAATATTCTCGAAAGATATCATTCATCATATGTTGGAAGATAGTTGGAGCATTTGTGAGACCAAATGGCATAACTACATATTCAAAATGTCCATACCTTGTCCGAAATGTTGTCTTCCATTCGTCTCCTTCTCTGATCTTGACAAGGTTGTAAGCTCCTCGAAGGTCAATCTTTGTGAAGAATTTTGCTTTTCCAAGGCGTTCCAAGAGCTCGAATATGAGTGGCAGAGCGTATCTGTTCTTTATAGTGACTTTATTCAATCCACGATAGTCTACACACATCCGGACAGTCCCATCCTTCTTCTTTACAAATAAAATAGGAGCTCCTGCTGGAGACTTTGAGTGTTTGATAAACCCCTTCGCTAGATTCGCATCAATGTTCTTGCGTAGTTTTGTAAGTTCCTCTTAGGATAGTCTGTAGATTGGTCCAAAGGGCAGTTGTGCTCCCTCTTGAAGTTCTATGGCACAATCATAGGCTCTATGCTCTGGAAGGACATCTGCATTCTTCTTTTCTAAAACATCTTCAAAGCCTTTGTACTGATTGGGTAGCTGCACTGGATCATCTTTCTTGGATTCTTGAGCTGGTATGGCATAGATTATATATGTCGGTTCCTTCCTTACTGCATGTATGAATTCTTTGGCTCCGACATATGTTGGGTTCTTTTGGATATCTCGAGGGGTGATTTTATTATTCTCCCAATTAATTTATGGATTATGTTTCTTTAACCACGGCATTCCAATGAAAATCATATTTACTAGACTCGATATTACATTGAAACATATGTGTGAATCATGGTCACCAAGGTGTCCTCTTAGTGGTATGGTTTCCATGTTATATTCCCCGATGCAAGAGGTTGTCCATCTACTACTTCAGCTACTACTGGTCTATTCTTTCAAAGTACTGGAATTCCATGTTTCTTAACGAGTCCTTCATCAATGAAACATGAGGACGCTCCTGAATCTACCAGAGCTATAAGGGAAAGGGTCTTCTTAGACATGATTAACTTGACAGGGGCAAGACATGTTTCTACGAGTGTGGATGGAATTATGAGACCCTTTCTTATATCATGGTCTGGATGTATGGTCTCTTTTACAACTCGACTTCCTCGTTTCCCTGCTCTACAAGGGTGGCTGCGACTTTGGAGTTCATTCTCTTTTTGGGACAATTAACTGCAATGTGGCCAGGGTTTCCACAATATAGACATAACTTGTTATCCCTTCTTCTTTGTTTCTCTTGTGGTGTTAGAGGCTGGAACCTAGTTACATCTATCTGCATAGGTTGGGGCATAGACTCATCTCTAGGAGTAGGCTGGAAAGGTTTCCATTGGTGAGGTCTTCCTTCTACTTGTTTTTCTTGTTTCCTTTCAAAAAGAGGTTAACACATTGAATGGCTTGGTTGATGTATTCGTTCAATGTCTTCACCTCTAGCATCGTGAGTAGAAGGTCCTTCGCATCATCCCTTAAGCCTCATCTAAATTGGCTTATGAAATAATCTTCGTGCCAAGTGAGGTCACATATCAACTGCCTAAATTCTGATGCATAGGTAGAGGCAGGGCGGTTACCTTGACGTAGCTTCTGAAGTTTTGTTTCTGCCACTCGACTCGTATCTGCATCTCCAAATGTGGCGATGAGCTCTCTAAGAAAACCCTCATAGTCATGAAGTACGGCCATATCCTTCTCCAAGATTGGCGCAAACCATGATAATGCTTGACCATAGAGCAAGGTTCCAATAAAACCGACCTTGGATGCATCATCAAGGTATCTATTAGGCTGCATACGGATGTACAATTTGACTTGTTGAAAGGTGAAGCATAAAAGCCTCAGCCTATATCTTCATCATTTGAAGTTATCAAGTCTTCATCTTCATATATGGCTCGTGATAACATATCAGCCACTACATTATTTCTTCCAATAATATAGACAAATTCAAGGTTTAATGACTTAATATATGATGTCCATCTTAGCATAGCGATGTCTGTAGTGGAACAATTCATGATCATCCCTAGCAATGGCAAGCAATCTATCCCCACTACTACATTCACTCCAATTGACCACTTTTTATCACTTTTCAATGGAGTCACTATTCCCCAGAGTTCACGAGTGATCTGAGGGTAGCCTCTTTAGTGAACGTTTAACACCTTGGCTCCAAATTGAATGGCATATCTTTTTACTTAGTCATCTTATATCTATAGTAATGTAAATTGGCTTGTTATCACTATAATCAGCTTTTCTAAGCAATGGAGCCTCTAAGAATACTTTTTTTAATTTTCTCATAGCTTGATTATGGTTTTCCTTCCATTGAAATATTTGCCTCTTTTGGCATAGTTGTTATAATGGATCTACTACATGTGCAAAATGCGGAATCCATAGTACATAGAAAACATGTGCACCAAGAAATCTCCTCACCTCAGTGATTGAGGAATAGACTTCTTTCATATTCTGAATAGCATCTACATTCTTCGAACATGGTTTTCTTCCCTTTGGACTGCATAAAGTTCCTACAACTAGAACTTCTTGCATTTCAAATAATGATTTTTCTATAGACAATGTCAAATGCATCTCTTCCACTCGACTGCGAATGGATTCACAATCATTTATATGATGTTTAACAAACTTTTGACATCCATTTTCATCAGGAGTTGCATCTTTATCCTTTTCTTCACAATTTAATTGGAACATCATCAATGAATGGCATTGTTAGGTGTGGAATAAAATCCCTAAGTACCTTATGCATGCCATTCATCATATGTGCCACTGAGTTCATGGCTTCTTGTGGCAAGGTACACATGCGCACGAGCCCAAGTGGCCTCCTCATGGTCGTCAAATCACGACTCTCAAGAGCTAACTAGAATTGATTGTAACTAGAATGCAAGTCTCCCATTGAACAAATAGACCTTCTTGAGAAAGCTTCTGCATGTTCATCTACAATGGGTCCAATTCCCATATTCCAAATAGTCACTTTAATAACTAGTTGTAGATCTTGAATAAACCTCAATGATCCATTCTTTTTCGGAATGGTAAACCAATGATTAGAATAGGGAGCACTTGATGGCTCAAGAATCCCCATTCTAATTTTCTCATTCAAAAGGTCAACTATCTTTGAAATATGAGTCTTTCAAACCGGAATCGGTCGAAGATTCCAAGGTACATATGGTATTGTAAAAATTATCATCGGTGATACCATAGATGGATCTATACACCCAATCTCTTGGGAATCAAAGGAAAAAGCTTTCCCATGTCTAAAAATCATCTGGGAGAAATATTTCCTTCTCTTCTTCATTGAGGAAGTCATCTTTCCCTAATTGAATTTTCTGAAGGGTTTCTTTAGTGAAACCATGACCTATCTTTCTCTTGTCCCTGAGTACTGGCTGATTTTTCATTCCATCCATAAGCTGATTGCTATTATTGGGAAGTGGAATCGCAACTAGTTTGACCTTTTTATCAACTATCTTATACTTTTTTTTAACAAAGACTTCTCTTTCCTCTTTATCCTATTCAAATTTTGCTATTTTCCTATACACGAATACAGAGTGAACATGAATCATGCAATCATGCTAATACAATATTTGTAAGTCAAATATTGTATTAGCAAAAGAGATCTCGTAAAAAACCCTAAATATTTCTTTATCAAAGTCAAGTACTCTGCATCCATAGAAGTTCCTTTGAAGATCTATTACATATTGTTTTTCCCATTTGTTTAATTTTGAAAAAACATGAGACTAGAAAGAATTAGTCAAAGAAAGTGCTACAAAGCTTGTTATGAACATACTTACACTCAAAACCTCCTATTTTTTAAGCTTTCATAGTCCCAAATTATGGAAGCGTCCTTCAAAAACTTTGTTCATCAAGTTCATCAGGAATAGATCTTGTTCGAAGAGAAGTACTATTCCTGACATGATCTACATAGACTATCAGGAATTAAACCACCTTCTTGCCATCTTTACTTTGGATCCTCGCATAAGCTGAGCCATCTTCCAAAACTCTCGTTTCCATTCTAAGAGCAGTAATATGTGGTTGCCCTAATATCAGTGAATAACTAGGGTGATCTTGAATGAAGAAATTTAATTAGTCACTTACATCACCAATCGTGACCAAAACTTGTGGATATGCACCAAAAATCTCTCCCAACATTGTGTTATCAGCTTGGATCCTCCATCTCGACTGCATGTCAATCATCCATTTTCCCTTCATATGGAGGTCCTTAGACAAAAGATTAATTTCCGATCGATGGTCAGTAAGAGCAACAACAGGAATATTAATCTTATCCAACCTAACTAATATCTCTGTCATGGATCTCTTTTCAAGAACTTGTTAGATCGGTATCTTGCTCAATGTGTGAATTCAATATATATGATGGGTCCTTTGCTTTTCCTTGGCCTCGTTTTGTGGGCTTCGTTTCTTGATCCTGAGGAAGATTAGTAATTTGTGTAGAAACTGGCATCTCAACAAAAGCACGATAATGAATTTGAGTTGGAATTTGATTTGGTTGATTTGTTGTCAGTGGGGATGGTGGAATAATTTGAGTTGGTTGATTTATTTGTGTCAGTGGATTTTGGTTTGGTAATCTTTGGGGTTGTTCTTGTGATGCTTCCACTTGCTACCTAGATCTCCTCTTCTCTTCCTCACCTTCATTAACCCTTCTTCTTTTCTCTTCAACTACTACTTCATGCTCCATTGAAGAGCATAGATATGTGACCACTGAGAGCATATGCAGTGGATCCTTCCATCCAGTTACTCCACATATTTTGTTGCTTGCCATTTTTAAAATTTCTTGGTGCATTTTCCCTCGGTCTATAGATTTCATTACACTAGACCAAGCCTTTAGATCTGTTACCGTTAGTGTCCATGTGAAAGGCCAAATGGCCACCGAACACTTCTTTGTATATGTTCTTTAATAAAACATATAGTGGCCTGGTCAGTCACAGACTGTAAGTTCGACCTCATTTGTAAGACCTAAGAAGTCTGTCTTCGTGCTCCCTGTGTATTGTGTTTTTCTGCGTATTCTACAGCCTCTGTGCGGAGTATTGTGTGCAGCGTCAGGAGCTCGGTTTTCTACTCCGAGCATATCGTTGTGGAGCTCTCGAGAAGGAGAGTGCAGTGCGGTGCATCGCCATCGAAATACTCACTGGTATCAGAGAAGTTAGAGGCAAAAAGCTTTGTTCCTGTTGTGCGAGCGAAGCGAACCCCCCCCCAGGCTTTCTCCAAGGCTTACGACCAAGGCGGCGACCAAGGCATAGACCTTGGCATACCTTGTCATCCGAGTCACCGAAGTCACCGTTGGCGCCGTTGGCTGCGCGCGAGGGAGGACCTCAACGATCAAGGAATATAGAGGTTCCCGGTACTTCTCGGGAGGTCACCCATCCCAGTACTGCTCCCCCCAGAGCTCGCTTAACCGTGGCAATCTCTTGCCACTAAGCTACACTCTTGTGGTGTTTGAAGAAGGGGAAAGACTAAGGTTGACATTACCTTGAACAAGTTTTGGTCCCTCAAAGCTTCATTTTTTGCTTTCAAAGCCTATTTCTAAAGCAATTTTGGGGTGGTTTTTGGAGCCATTTCGGAGTACTTTTACACATAGCTCTCTTTGCACAGGTCCAAGAACATCAAGAAGAGTGTTCCTTGTACTTCTCAGACAATAAATATCAACCTTTGGGGCTGTATTTTCAGCCACACTCGTAAAACTACAGGTTTCTCGAGGGGTTTTCAGTTTTGGTGGGAGCAGTCGCTGCAAATTTATGCAGGTTTTTAAAGCCTAAAACATCAAAGTTGACAGACACTTGCAGGTGTTATTGGCTAGTTTTTGGGCTGTGTATTCAGCCTTTTAGTGTCATTTTGCTGCATATATTGAGCACATACACACCATGTACGCTTCTGTGGATACCGCTTATGTACGTTCATGTGGTCATTGATATAGCGGTTACGTTCTTTGCATAAAGCCTTTTACGTTTGATAAAGAGGATCGTGGTGAGGTTTTCTTAACTGGGAGACACCCAGATGTCGGGGTCTCTTCGGTGATGCAGGTGGAAGACTTACCTAGCCTCGCCATAGGAGATGTATGATAGTTGTTCATAGGTGCTCGATAAGCCTAGTTGGCTTCTATTGGGTAACTGATTATATGCAGTGGAGTCAGTGATTCACTATGCAGGTAGACATGTCAGTACTTGCACTTTTATGATACTTTGACATTGGTCATATGCTAATTTTGCAGAGGATACTCTGGCAAAATTTTTCCAGATTTCTGGTTTAGTCAACTATATAGTGGTCGATTTACTCCTTGATACACTTATTTGTTGGTGTTTGGACTCTTCTAGCTCATTATCATTCTATTCAGTTCTCTACGATCATGGCATCAGAGGTCTCAGGCACATCCGGTGGATCAGGGTCTAATGCTAGTGTTCCGAGGAGGAGCTATAACTTGCAGGGCAAAGACCATTTTGAGATCCGAAAATTTGATGGCACAAACTTTGCTCTATGGAAGAATCAGATTAAAGATGTGCTGATTCAAAGGAGGCAATGGAAGCCAGTAAATGGGATTTCAAAGAAGCCTGCTGACATGGATGAAGATGATTGGGATGAGTTAGATGAAATGGCCAGGTCTACCATTCGCTTGCACTTGGCAGATAATGTTTACTTTACAGTATTAGACTGTGAAAGTGCAGAGGATCTTTGGAAGATGCTATATTCTGATGCTATATTCTCCCAGTTACAGGCTCAGAAAATGGATATGGATAATGAAATGAAAGCAGTATTGCTGTTATGCACCCTGCCATCATCATGGGATACGTTTTGCACAGCTATTAACAACAGTGCACGTGGCGGTAAACTTGTCTATGATGACATATGTGGAGCACTCTTGAGTGAGGAGATTCGTAGAAAATCTATGGTTGGCACTCAGAGTGGAGATGCATATAATGTTCGTGATTCTTACCAAGGAAAGAATCAACAACGTGGCAGGAGCAAGAACAAGGAAAAGAATGGTCAACGGAATAAGAGTAGAAGTAAATCAAGGAAGAGGGATATTGAATGCCATTATTGTCATAAGAAAGGACACATGAAGAAAGACTGTTATGCATTAAAGAATGCTAAAGGTAAAGGACAGAATGTTGATGGGCATGTTAAACAGTTACCTGCACCATCTACTTCGACTGTGAAGATTGAAGAAATTAATGCTATTTCTGATGATGCTGATGTGTTGACACTTGATAGTATTGTGCCATCTGAGGCACTTATGGCCGATTCTCTTTCCCACACCTGGCTGTTAGATTCTGGTGCTTCTTTCCATGTGACACCACATAGAGAATGGTTCTCTAATTATGTAGCAAAGTCTCTTGGTATCGTGAGACTTGGTGACTCTTACCAGTGTGATGTTGTGGGGATTGGAGATGTGGTTGTGCAGTTCATTGATGGTTCAAAATTTACTATGCATAATGTACGCCATGTACCTCAGTTATCACGCAGTTTAATGTCAGTTGGTCAACTTGATGACCTTGGTTACAAGGTGGTCTTCTATGTTGAGTCCTTTCGTATATCAAAGGGCAATATGGTTATCGCAAAAGGAAGCAAAGTTGGCTCACTTTATCCTTTATTTGTATCACAGAAAGAACACTTGTTAGCTGTTATTGAATAGCCTATGGCTTGTATTTGGCATGGTCGTTTGGGCCATATATCTCGTAGTGGAATGGAAAATCTTTCTCGTTCTGGCTACTTACCTGTGTTATCTTTATCTGATTTTTCATTTTGTGAGCATTGTCAATATGGAAAGCAAACCAGAAATGTGCATAAAACGCACATTGACTCTTCAATTCAGCCTTTAGATCTTGTTCATACAGATGTGTGTGGTCCTATGCCCACTAGGTCCTTAGGTGGTTCTCTTTACTTTGTCACTTTCATAGATGATGCTACTAGAAAAGTCTGGGTATATCCTATCAAATCGAAGGATGATGTATTCCCTACTTTCAGAAAATGGCTTGCTTCAGTTGAGACTGAAAAAGGAACTAAGCTTAAGGCTTTACGTTCAGATAATGGGAGTGAGTAAACCTTACATGAATTCAGACTTTTCTGTCAGTGTAGAGGGATTCGTAGAGAGTTTACAGCTCCTTATACCCCAGTACAAAATGGTGTAGCTGAGAGGATGAATAGAACTATTCAAGATAGAGTAGTCTCTATGTTGCATCATGCAAACCTCTCACAAGGTTTTTGGGCAGAAGCAGTATTGACTGCAGTTCATGTGATTAACCTTTCACCTAGTACTGCCAAAGGTCTGAAAGTGGCACAAGAGTTATGGACAGGGAAACCACCATATTATGATCATCTTCGAGTTTTTGGGTGTGAAGCATATGTTCATATACCCAAGAATCTTAGACAGAAGTTGGACCATAAGTCAAAGAAATGCATTTTTCTTGGATATGGTCGAGAAGGACAATTTGGATATCGCTTATGGGATCCTGAAACACGGTCAGTGATCAGAAGTAGTGATGTCATTTTTAATGAGTCTAAGATGCATAAACAGCTTATTAAGGAGGTTGAAGTGAGAAGAGTGGTGTTTGAGGATACTAGTCCTCCGGTTAGCATGCATAAAAATGCTGCACATAGGGATGTTCAAGAGAATGTCCATTCAGATCAGTCTGCACATGTTCCTGTTCAGCAACCATTGAGAGGTTCTGCACGTGTCTCATATCCACCTGATAGATATGTTCCAGGTTTAGATTTTGTTATGCTAACAGATGCCGGTGAGCCCTCTTGCTACAAAGAGGCTATGCAGACAGAGGATCATGTCAAGTGGGAGCGTGCCATGAAGAGTGAGTTGGATTCTATTCACAAGAATGGTACTTGGGACTTAGTACCTTTGCCAAAGGGCAGGAAAGCTTTACCATGTAAATGGGTATATAAGTTGAAATTCACATCAGATAGTGCTTCTCCAAAATATAAAGCACGACTTGTTGCAAAGGGTTTTAAGCAACAACATGGTGTTGATTTTGAGGAAATCTTCTCTCCAGTGGTCAAGATGACTACTTTGCGCATGTTGCTTGGATTCGTTGCAATGGAGGACTTAGAGCTAGTCCAAATGGATGTGAAAACAGCTTTCTTGCATGGAGATCTTATAGATGAGATCTATATGGAAAAACCAGAGGGTTATGTAGTTCCTGGCAAGGAAAGTCTAGTTTGTAAGCTCAAGAAGAGCTTGTATGGACTTAAACAGTCTCCTAGACAATGATACCAAAAGTTTGATGCTTTTATGAAGTCCCAAGGCTATTCTCGGAGCAACGAGGATCATTGTCTCTACACAAAGAGATGTTCTGATGGCAGCTTGATATGTTTGATACTTTACGTCGATGATATGTTGATTGCTGGGAAGTCCTCTTATGATTTGTCACTTCTCAAAAAGAAGTTGAGTCAAACATTTGATATGAAGGATTTGGGGGATGCCAAACATATTGTTGGCATGCGCATTACTCGTGATAGGAGTAAAAGATGCATATACTTGTCTCAAAGTGAGTACATATCCAAAGTACTTCATCGATTCAATATGCAGGGTGGAAAGGCATTGAGTACACCTTTACCCACATATGTGAAATTGAGCAAGGATGACTGCCCCAAATCAGATGAGGAAAAGGAATTCATGACCAAAATTCCCTATCAGTCTGCTGTTGGTAGTCTCATGTATGCTATGGTAGCTACGAGACCAGACATTGCATTTGCAGTGGGAGTTGTGAGCAGATATATGTCTAATCCTGGCAAGAAACATTGGGAAGCGGTCAAAATGATTTTGAGATATCTGAGTGGCACTAAGGACAAGTGTCTATGCTTAGGTAGAGGGAAAGCATCCATTATTGGTTACACAGATTCTGACTATGCTGGTTGTGTAGACAATCGTAAGTCTACATCAGGGTATATTTTTCATTTTGCTGGAGGTGCTATCTCTTGGAGATCTCGTCTTCAAGAATGTACAGTTGTTTCCACCACAGAAGTAGAGTATGTTGCAGCAAGTGAGGCATGTAAGGAAGCATTGTGGCTTTCTCGTCTTGCTTGTGATATGGGTTTACCTCAGCATGTACCTCACTTGCTCAATGATAGTCAAAGTGCCATTGCTTTGGCTAAGAATCCGATCTATCATGCAAAGACCAAGCACATTGAAGTGAGGTATCACTTCATTAGAGATTGCTTAGCCACTGAGAGCATTATTCTTGAGAAGGTTCACACTCGAGATAATGTTGCAGATGCTTTGACTAAAGCTCTACCACAAGATAGCTTTCGACACTGTTGTCACTTGATGGGGGTTACTTGATTCTTGGTCTTACGCAGTCACTTGTATACTGTGTAACATGCCCATCAGGTGGGAGGTATAGTTTGTATACTTACACTCAGGTATTCTTTATCATTCTTTCTTTTTTCTCCCATAGTTACTCTGGCCATATTGGCCTTTAGTGGGAGATTGTTACCGTTAGTGTCCATGTGAAAGGCCAAATGGCCACCGGACACTTCTTTGTATATGTTCTTTAATAAAACATATAGTGGCCTGGTCAGTCACAGACTGTAAGTTCGACTGCATTTGTAAGACCTAAGAAGTCTGTCTTCGTGCTCCCTGTGTACTGTGTTTTCTGCGAATTCTACAGCCTCTGTGCGGAGTACTGTGTGCGGCGTAAGGAGCTTGGTTTTCTACTCCGAGCATATCGTCGTGGAGCTCTCGAGAAGGAGAGTGGAGTGCAGTGCATCGCCATCGAAATACTTCAAGATCGTCATTGTCATCGATTATCTAACACGCATACGTAGACATATGAGAAGTTGAAGCAAAGTTATTAGAAGTGCCATGGAAGAACACTTTCATGTCTCCATGACCAAAGTTTATATTCACCTTCTCCCTCGTCCTGGCATCATAGATCATCTTTTCTTTGATAAAGACCAAATTCTTAGCGAATACATCTTTAAAGCTTTTGCATGAGTACCTATTGTGCTCCGAGGAGTCACATTAGATACATCTCTTGGTCTCTGGAGCCTTTGCAGCTTTGTTTACTGTTGCTTGTGAAGGCTTAGACTCTATCATTTGTTTAATGCTTTGAATCATGAGATCCCCAAATTTCTTGAACATTTCCTCCATAGTATTAGGAGGCAAAACATCTTTCACAAATGGCAGATTAGATTGAGGATTCGGAGAAGCATGCTGATGTGTTGCCTACATTTAATCATCATGCAAGTCTTCATGCCAATCTTGCATAAACTTTGGCATGGTTCTTTGCTTCTCTACATACCTCTTTAGCGCTCCTTCTACGTCATCCCGTTCTTTTGTAAGTCCAGATTTAGTTTCCATGCCTTGTGATTGTGGAAGAAGTTCCTCATGAGCTTTCATATCTATTGCTCATAGGAACAAAGATACTTTTTCATGCTCTACAGCTTTCTTATCATATTTTGATAAGTCATCAAATTGATGATCAAATTCTCTCTTAATGTCTAAGATGGATTGATCTTTACTACCTTATGAACCCATTTAAAGAATGTTGTTTGGGTTACCTTATCAATTTCTTCAAGTGCAAGCATCTGTGTGAGTGTCAATTTGTATAGTGTCTCCCATAACTAGTCGGATGGGAAAGTTTATCAAGTTACGCTTCTTTTTAGTTTCTCTTCTCTAGTTGATATGTGAGCTCAAGAGTCCTAATTATCTCTGCCTTTCATGTCAGGTCCGCAAGATATGTCATGAGGTTCGTGGAAAGGAGGGAGGAATGGGAGGATGGCTTGTGATCTGGGGTATTCAAAAAGCATTAAGTCAGAAACAAGGTCTTGTTTGGAAGGCAACTCCAAATGGAAGCTTAAAATTATTCCATGATTAGAAATATATGAAGGGTTTCCACAAAAATAATGGCAATATAATCTTTTTCGTGGAACTTCCTATGTTCTTTGTATTTTCTTTGAATGATGTTCAACTTCACTTAACTAAGAACTAATTAACTCTTTTTACATTGGATGCTTCTTCAAAGACTCTTTCAGATTGTCCTCCTCTGCTCTGTAGGATTCTAACCGAAGCTTTTCAGTCCTAGAATGTGCCTTGTCAGATATTGAACCTCACGCTATAAGAAGATAGAAGTAAGAAATTAGGTTGTGAGAGATGTTCAATCACTCATTTGAATAGTATATGAGCGTAGGAAATCAACCCTTTGAATTAAGGCAAGGCACCATAGGGCTTCCGACATATGATAGCATCATGAAGCTCATTGATTCGTTCCTCCCTCGGAAACATTCTCTTGACAAAGTTTGCCATTCGATAAAAATGCATAAAAATAAGTCCGTTTTCAAGGGTTCACTCAGGCACTCCGTGACTCAAGGGGACAACCATAACCACGATGGGAAACGAATTAGCCGATATACATGCATTTCCTAATTCATAGATATTTCCCGTCTCTGAGCTTTAAGCAGCTTGAAACTTTCTTCAATACATGGGAAAATGCTCTCGTTTTTTTATGTCAGACAATTGTATACTGTCTTTTATTTTATCAAAGGAGGAAGTTCGGCCTTGGCCTACTCTCTCGGACTTTAATTAAAGAGAAATACAAAACAAGTTACAAGTGAATGGGACTAGTGCCCTTGGGAATCCCACAAAGCAAGGGCAAAACTTAGCAGCAATGCCCTTTTCCTACAGCTTTAGGCTTCTCTCAACATAGCGACCCCCACTTAGCGCAGGAAATATACTTCCTTTCGGCCTGAGGCTCTTTCTCATCAAAGTTAAGCTGTAAATTGATTTGCAGCTAGTCTTGGATCCACCTATAAAACTCATGAAAATGTCCTTGTCACTCTTCCTACACCAACACCACAATCTAACGCTACAAGGTGCTTGGACTTCGAAAAATGAATGGCATGCCATTGAAAACCTCCAAGAGGAATCATTCATTCATTCATTCATTCATTGACGTGTTCATAACAACCAAGCACACCACATTGACAAGGCCTCTACTCATTCGTAGTAGGCGACTCCTTTGTCCTTCCAGTAGACATGTAATCACATATGTGCATACGTAATGAAATGCAGACATGCATACTCCCACATTAAAATATTACAATGCACATGCATGTACACACACTCATGTATATAGACACTCATACACATGCTCATAGCTCACACTCATATACACATTTAAACCTCTAGCTCATACACTTTCTTATTCCCATTTGCCCTCTGGCCTAATGCACATGGAATAACCATTACAAACTATGGGTTTGCCATCACATCACATCGACAGACTTTGAATAGAGACCACAAGCACTTATGCATGCACATTTATAGCACACATAATGCAATTAAATGTTTCATGCTCTTACCTTCATTAACCCTTGCAGACACAAGAGAGTATACAAGGAGATACAATAAACATCACATCTTTTGATTACGTTCAAATGCAAATGATTCTTATCGAACTTTACTGCATGTAGGAAAAATTTCCAAAGGACATGATTCACCATGACCCTAACCATATTGATATCTTCCCATTTGAATTGATTTGATGCCTACACATCATAGACATTATGTTTATCAATTACAAGTTGGCGTTTCCAAAAATCCTCTACCTTTAAGTTTATAGACTAAAACAGCTGAAGATTATCCATTACCAACTCGTGGTCATCTTCTAGTACAAACATATGATAGAAGGTATAGCGGACCACTTTAGACAGAGAGGTTTTTACAGTAATTGCTATATGATTGCTCCCTCCACTATCATTGATGTTGGTCATGGTCTCTTTATTGTAGAGGATTTGTATGTGCCTCCCAACTCTGAAGTCATTCTTATGTCATTTTGTGGTCATATAAATAGATGGAAGGATTGATATTGACTTACACATTACATTCCAAATGATAAGTGACCATTTCTACGGAAGGATTTGGCCCTAAGAAGGAATTTATTTTCTACACTCTTCACCAAATAATATTTCATTCATCCTTTATGGGACATTTCTTCTCCACTTTTATGGAAGGATCCATTGAGAGATTATGCATATTCTCTTATTCATGGAAGGGAGGCAAAAATGAATTTAACAATATCTTTCGTAAGGAAAAGGGAAATTGGGGGATGGCCTTACTTTAGGACCTCTTCTTTAAAAGAGAGAAAAGAGAGGAAAGGAGTATTTCTTGGATGGTAGTGAGAATGTTCTAGTCCTAGAGAGGAGTCAAGTAATTTATGTCCTAAGGAAATTACCTGGCTCTCTTTAGGACTTATATCTAGTGTAACTTAAGTAAAATCATCATTCACTGAGTATGATTTTTGCTAGATAGAGAAGAGATGTTTGGTGAACATATCTTAGTAGATATTTTAGTAGTATAGCTTTCATTCTATTTAGGAAATCATTTACTCCACTTTCATTGTGGTTTCATTCATATGGGAGTTGGAGAACATCGATAACTCCTTCGATGAGATTAGATTGTCTAGATAGGAGTGTACTATCCTATTATACATCATAGGGAGATTCAATAGTCATAGTGGTTAGATTGAGTCTCACTTGATGACTCCTAGAGAGAGATTCTTAGTTCTCGTGATGGTCTTCAAATAGAGGAGGTGTATTAGTTATTGACATTTGTAAGATTGGGAGTGGAGTGATGAATTTTTTTTCGTGTTTTTTAGAGATTGGGATAGTTTTAAATTTGTAGAAGTATCAATATCCTAACTAGTGTTTTTTCATGAGGATGATGATTGGAAGAAGTTGGAGGAGCTTGGAGAGGCTTGGAAGTAGGTTGTCAAGTGGTGAAGATGGTCCAACAAACTAGCATAGGACCAGCCCTAGACCTTTGAATATGTAAATTTGAACTTGAATGATTATGGTTAGTGAAATAAAACCAATTAATAGGTACTTTGTAGCATCAACAAGAACAATTTGACATAAAATAGATAACTTGTACCTTGACTAGCTCACAAAACCTTCTAAATATGGATGGAAATGACTTCAAACACTCAGACCAGCCAACACGGTTACAATTGAAAACATTCCTCCTAAGGTAACTTCATAAATAGGGCTAGAATGATATAATGCATAAAAGCCCTAATTTATATTAATCAATGGAGCAATAATCTTAACACTTTTTGGATGGCATCCGGATTTTTCAAGGTTGTGCAGAAGATGATCCCGAGACTAACAAATTATGATTTCTATAGATGTAATGAACCAAATGAATTGAAAATTTGTACACATAAACAAGAGAGTGATATCTTTCCAATGAATGCTCATGCAATGGATTTAACGCTACGTAGAGAGAGCACCAACCTCTGCAAGTTGACTCAGCCTAAGGAAGAAGAAGCAGAGAAATGGAGCAACACAAAAATGGTCAAAGTATATGTATATTGCTTCTATTGTCTTCCAACTCATAGTGCATAATTTTTTTTTATTCTTTAAATAGATTCTTGGGTAGCTTTTCACGAATCAATCCTCTTGAGTTCGAATTCGAATTGAGCAGGATAATTTGTTGTGATTGATTGAATCTACTTTTCCTATAACTTCTAAGAAAAGAGAAACTTGGAGTTACATCTACCTTTTGATTGATTGATTGAGAGTCAATCTCAACCACTCCAAACTCATGGCCTTTTTACTTTTTAAACTTTATTTAACAAAGATAAATGCTTTAGAAATTACACAAAGAAGTGATCCAATGATCAAATATTTAATACAATATGTGAATGCACATGAGTTCTCAAGAAATGAATTCCCTTCAACATCCACGTGATGTGTTGGGGATACGATAAAAAAATCATCTCAATCATAATGAAAGCTTTGTGCTCCAATAGCTCCCCCTCAACATAAAGTATGCTTGAGTCTTATTCTCTTATAGGTTGAATACCTGCCATAGATTTGAATCTGCATAGCTTTATCCCATCAAGTGCCTCTATTATCATATCTGCTATTTGCTTATAAGTAGAAATAAATGAAATTTCAATTTCCTTTGCCATCAGCTTCTCTTTTTCAAGCTTTTTCCTTGCGTGGAAAATTGGATTTGCAGCTAGATGCATGTAACGTACATTATCTCCAAGTATGTGAGGCTTGGAACTTACAAGCCCCAAATATGAGTACAAATCCTTGAGCCATATTGCTTCTTGAGTTGCAATAGTGACACCTCTATATTGTCCTTTAGTTGAAGATAAAGCAAATTGGTTGCTTCTAGGAACTCCAAGAAACCAAGTTTGAACTGTGGGAAAATTGGATTTGTAGCTAGATGCATGGAACATACATTATCTCCAAGTATGTGAGGCTTGGAACTTACAAGTCCCAAATCTGAGTACAAATCCTTGAGCCATATTGTTTCTTGAGCTGCAGTAGTGACACCTCTATATTGTCCTTCAATTGAAGATAAAGCAAAATTAGTTGCTTCTTGGAACTCCAAGAAATGCTAAATATTCACAGGTATTTCTTCTATCATCCTTTACTCCTACCCAATCTGCATTTGAATAGATTTTGATATCTAAGTCTGAAGAGTAAGGAGAGTAGATACCTTCATTAAGTGTCCCTTTGAGGTACTTGAGTGCTCTCTTTGCAGCATCCATGTGTGGCCGTCTTGGTGAGTGCATGAGCTGACTAAGCACCTAAGCACTCCCACACTATAGGATATATCTGGTCTTTTGTGCATAGCATATATCAAGCTACCAAGTAAGCTTGGATGCTCTTTAGGATCATCAACCTACTCACCTTTATAAACACTTAGTTTATGGTTCAAATGCAAAGGTGTACTTGCAAGCGTTGTTTTCTCGATTCTAAACTTGAGAAGTAAATCTTGAATGTATCTTCTTTGAGTTAGATACATCCTTCATATGTTTAAATCACTTGCATACCTAATAAATATGTGAACTCACCTAAGTCACTGATTTTGAACTTCTTTTGTATGTATCTCTTGATCCTTTCAATGCCATTGATATAATCACCTATCACATATGTCATCTACACATACACATAGATAGATAACCTCATTATGATTCCTTTTAATGAAAAAAGAAGGATCATCGTTTCTAGGTCTAAACCCTTCATCTTGAACGTATATAACCAACTTGTAATTCCAAGCTCTAGGATCTTTTCTCAATCCATACAATGCTTTCTTAAGTCTACAAACATAAGATGTATGATTAGGGTTTTCAAAACTTGGAGGTTGTGACAAGTATACCTCTTCATTTATCCAACCATTTAGAAATGCATTTTTCACATCAACTTCGAGGAGTTTCCAATTTCATGCAGCACCTACACTTATCAATGTTTAGATTGTAGTCATCTTTGCAACTGGTGAGAATGTTTCCTCATACTCTATACCATGTGTTTCTGAGCATCCTTTGGCAACTAATCTTGCCTTGTACCTGCAAATTGATCCATTTGAGTTCCTTTTTAGTTTATATAACCATCAAAAAGCAATTACCTTTTGGTTGTGTGACATTAGAACCAAATCCCAAGTGTCCATCTCCTTCAATGCATCTATTTCTTGTTATGGTATTTTACCAATTAGGGGTTCCCTTTGCCTCTTCATAGGTTTAGGGTTCTTATGAAATTGATTCCTTTGCCAAATAGATTGAATGCTTCATAAAAAATGTGGAATCATATCCATATCTTTTGGTTGTTTCTTCTTGCTTGTTGATCTTCTGGGTTCTTGTTTGGAGCATTCTCCACATTCTTGCATCTTTTCTTTTTTTCTTGACCTCCATAGCTTGTAATCATTTTCCCTTTCATCTTTATTATCATCTGTATCAGTTCTTGGATCCTGAACCTATGTATCATGCTTGCTTCCTAGTTGATGGAAATCACAGTCAATATCCTATGGTATAGTTACCTTTTGTTTATCTTAATCATACCAAGACTTGTGTTCTTCAAACACATCCCTACTTGTAGTGAACTGCTTGGTTGAAGGATTGTAGAACCTCTAACCCATATGAGTTGAATCATATCCAATAAATACTACCTTTGTTTCCCTTTCATCTAGCTTAGCTCTGATTTGTGAAGGTACATGAACATAAGCTAGATAACCAAACACCTTGCAATGTCCGAGGCTAGGTTTTCTTCCATACCATGCTTCATAAGCAGTCATACCTTAGACTGATCTGGATGGAAGTCTATTGACAAGGTACATAGCATTTGAAATAGCCTTTGCCCATAGATAATGTGGCAACTTCTTCTCTTCAAGCATTGGTCTACCTTATCCAACCAATTTCTTGTTTCTTCTCTTTGTGATTCCATTCAATTGAAGAGAGTACCTAGTAGTCACTTCCCTTTTGATACCTTTATCCTAAAAGAACTCATCAAAGTCTTTGGAGAAGTATTCTCCCCCTCCATCGGATATGAACTTCTTGAGTGATCTACCTTTATGGTTGTCCACATATGCTAGATACTTTTTGAAGAAATAAAATGTTTCATTCTTACTCTTGATAAAATATAGAACAGTCTACCTACTATGGTCATCAATAAATGAGACACAATACCTTGATCTTGCCAATGAAGGTTATTGGCTTGGCCCTCATACATATGTATGTACTAATTCCAATAAGTTGTTGTGGATGTAGCCTTTATGGTTGAATGGTTGTCTTTGTGCCTTCCCAACATCACATCTATTGATTGTGTTTTGCTTTGATATGTTTGGAAGTCCTAGAGTACTTTGATCCCTATGTATATCCTTCAAGGTTTTTTAATTCACATGAGCTAGCCTCATATGCCACACTTCAAGCTCACTTAGGATTTGAGACCCAAAGTTGAATATAGCTATGTTTTTGGTTTCTACTACTTCAAAAGTAAAGTGCCTATCATGCTTCTCACCTCTAGCTATCTTCATGAAGCCTTGACATGGATCTTCGACAAAAGCTCCATGTTGGGTGAACCTAACTTGCAAGCCTTTCTCAACTATTTAATCTACACTTATTAGGTTTTTTTTTAATAGTGATAACATAGAGTACCTTCCTCAGAATGTTTGTCCTAATATTGGAAACTTTGACATTACCAATCTTCTCCACACTATGCTTTGTGCCATCCCCTATTATGCTTCGGACTTTCCAAATCAGATAAGAGATTTATGTTTCCTGCAACATGATTTGAACATCCTGAATCTGTGTAGAATAAACTGTCATCTTCTTAACCTTGCTTATGACTTAGATTCATCAAAATCAATGAGTATTCATGTTTTTTATCTTCAAAATAATTGTTCTAGTCCCTTCTATTATGGCCTCTATTGAAGTTGTTGGGTGTGTGTAGAAGTGCGAGAGACACACAAGAAGCACACACAAGGAGCACAAACGCAGCAAGACACACGGAGAAGACGATGGCTGGAATAGCTCTCTCTATTGATCGATGAACTGAACTGAAGTAAGAGCTGAATAATAACCCTAAGTACAAAGTACCACCACATATGAGAGTATCAAGTATGTGGTAACATGGGGAAAAAACCTCTAGCCAGCACTAGAGTAAAAAGTGCCCATGTATAGGGAAAAGGTTCACATCAAAGCTACTCGAGGAACACATAAGTGTAACAAACCCCCCTGGAGCGAATGATGTGAACACATACAGGGAGTGACAGATCAGTCCCCACAAGGTAACAAGTCTAAAGCTTTGCGAAAAGCTTCAAACTTTTCCCGTGGAAGAGCTTTGGTGAATATGTCTGCCACATTATCTTGTGTAGGCACATATACCAAATCAATATCTCCTGCATGAAGGCGCTCTCTCACATAGTGATAATGCACCTCAATATGTTTGGTCCGTGCATGAAACACTGGGTTTCGTGCAACAGCCAAAGCACTCTGACTATCAGTGAGAATATGCGTAGTAGCATCAATCTCTATGCAAAGATCCATCAATAGGCGTCTCAGCCATATACACTCCACTGTCGCTGTGAAAACTACCCTGTACTCAGCTTCACAACTCGATGTCACCACTGTAGGTTGCTTCTTACTCAACCAAGATATGCATGAGTCTCCAAGGAAAAAGCAATTACCACTAGTGGAATGAGTGGAAGAGGAAGCTTGAGGCTTTGGTTTTGATGAACCAAAAGCTGAACCATACTTGCTTTTTCCCTTTTGTGAGATAGCAAGTGCTTGCGTTCCCTCAATCAAACCACTCCTATTCACTCTAGATTGCTCTTCTTGCAAAAGAAGAGACACAACCTCATCAAATGCATACATATTAGGATTTCCTTTTGCAACCAAACGGAGTGTAGTAGCAAAGCTTTGAAAAGATTCCGGTAATCCTTTCAACAATGTAGAAATGAGTGATGCATCCGGAATGATCTCATCTATGTTTGCCAATTGCTCTTTCAAGTCCTTGATGCGTGTCACATACACATCCACTGACTCATTTTCAGCCATACATACATCCTCAAGTTGCTTCCTCAAGTATGCAACACGTGCTTCATTACGCACGGCATACAAAGAAGCAAGAGTGTCCCATGCCTATCTCGATGTAGAACATGACCGAATGTGTGGAACTATATGACACTTCACTGAAAGCGCAATCAAAGCATGAGCTTGAGCATCTTTTCCATCCCATCTAAGCTTCTCCTGTGTAGGTGGAGAAGGAGAAACCACTGTACTCGAAGAAGAAGCTCCATTTGTGACAGTAGACTGTGAAGTAGAAGCACCTGCCGGTCTTCGATCTACATCTGCCACTATATTCCAAAGTTGTTTTGCAACAAGAACATGCTTCATCATGTAAGACCACATCGGATAGTTGGTCCCATCAAGCTTATCTTCAGCTTGAAGCATGCCAAACAAGTCATTGCTACCCGCCATTTCACTGAGGAACAAGAATCTGACAAAATCTTCACTTCGACGAAAGCTGAAATGAATGCTAAAATTTCAGCTCACAAACCGTCACTCTGATGGCGATTCTGATTGCAAGAATGGCTTCGAAATGGGGGTAAAACCTCAGCGCACCTGGTGGAAATGTTTTCGGGTTGCTAAAATTCACACTTCTATGCTTCGAAGTCGATTTGCACTATTAAAGTGCACGTGCGCCGCGACGCGAAAAACCGAAACTTGAGAAGAAGCTGAACCTGCTCTGATACCACTGTTGGGTGTGTGTAGAAGTGCGAGAGACACACAAGAAGCACACACAAGGAGCACAAACGCAGAAGACACATGGAGAAGACGATGGCTGGAATAGCTCTCTCTATTGATCGATGAACTGAACTGAAGTAAGAGCTGAATAATATCCCTAAGTACAAAGTACCACCACATATGAGAGTATCAAGTATGTGGTAACATGGGGAAAAAACCTCTAGCCAGCACTAGAGTAAAAAGTGCCCATGTATAGGGAAAAGGTTCACATCAAAGCTACTCGAGGAGCACATAAGTGTAACAGAAGTTGTGTCCACCTCTACCACTATTGTTGCCATATCCACCTCTTCCACTTCCTTTATAGGTCTTCCCATTGAACCAACAATTATGGGTGGTGTGGTTGCTCTTATCATAGATGGCACAAGGTTGAACATTATGGCCTTTGGTTTTGTCATGTGTTGGTCCTTTCTTCTTCCCTTTTCACTTGCTCTTGCCTGCAAGGTTGGCTTGGGAAGTCTTCTCTTCATCATCTTCCTTCTTCTCGCCTTTCAACTTCTTGTCCTTCTTATCTACATATAGATCACTAGTTGAATTACCATGATAGGAGTTACCTTCCTTTATGCTATTGTTGGCCTCTTGATTGAAGAGTTTTCCAAGAAACATGTTGAAGTCTTGAGTTTGCATGTCCATGATGAGATCATCGGTTGTGGTTAAAGATTGTCATTGCTTGTTACCTCTAATCCCATTTAGAATTTGCCTCATGATGGCAGCTTCTTCAATCAGCTCTCCAATTAATGCAAATTGATCACCAACCTCCTTGAACTTTGTAACAAATTGTGTGATGGTTTGTTTTGGAGTCTTCTTCATCCGCTTGAACTCGTTCCAAAGATGGTTCTTATTTGCTTTTGTACTAGTAGAAAAGAAAGTCTCTAGGGCATCCCAAGTTGCTTTTGTACTAGTAGAAAAGAAAGTCTCTAAGGCATCCCGTCTCTTGAGATGTCTTACATCCTCTAATATGTGGTAATAGAAAATAAAAGATCGAATTTAGTATATATGGCCTTTCTTGAGCATCCCTTGCACACCAATGTGTCAACTTATCTGTCTCTTCTTGAGTAGGTCCTCCTTTGCATCTTGGAATAGGCATTGCTTCATCAACTAATACAATCCCATATAGATTTCTTCCTTGCAGTTAAGCCTCCATTCTGATTTTCCAAGGAGCATAATTGTGTCTATCAAGCTTCTCAATCATTGATGGAAAGCCATCTCCCATCTTGAAGTTGCTCTGATACCATTGAAAGAAGTTGGAGAAGCTTGGATAGCCTTGGAATTAGGTTGTCAAATGGTGAAGATGGTCCAACAAAAACTAGAATAGGACTAGCCCTAGATCTTTGAATATGTAAAATAGACCTTGTAGGCTTGTGGTTCATGAAATAAAATTGAATAAGTACTTTGGAACATCAACAAGAACAAGTTGATGCAAAAAAGATAACTTGCACATTGACTAGCTTACACAAACCTTCTAAATCGGGATGGACCTTATGACTTCAAACACTTAGAGCAGCCAACACATTTACAATTCAAAAAATTCCTCCTACGGGAGTGTCACATATAGGTTTTTCTTGCTATAATCCATAAAAGCCCTAATTTAAACAATCAATGAAGGAGAAATAACCTTAAGACTGATTGGATTTCATCCCAATTTTTCAGGGTTGTGTCGTAGATGACCCTGAGAGTCTAAAACTGAGGTTTCTCTGAATCTAATGAATCAAATGACTTGAAAATTTGTCTACATAAACTAGAAACTGATAAATTTCCGATGAATTCTTACTCACTAGATTTGAAGCTTTGTTGAGATAGCTCCATGGAACTAGTGAAGAACAATAAATTGTAATGCCATCTCACTTTAGAAGAGTTACTTAAGATCAAACCTGAGCTATGGAAACATATAGCTAACCAAATACCAAAGGTAGCTAAGTTCCAATCTCAGGTAGGGTCCCACAAGATAGTGTCCAAGATACCCTTAAGATAGGAGATATAAGTGAAGGAGATGAAGGAAACACCTACCTTCCTATCACCTACCAAGGTTATACAACTAAGTTTATACTAGATTTATGTGTAGCAGTTGCAATTACTACCACTTCCATATGGAAACATTGGGGGAAACTAGCTCTTAGTCCATCTAGAATGAGATTGCAAATGGAAGATGGCCATATAGAGAAACCCTTTGGGTTGCTAGAAGGAATAACTCTCACTACTTGTGGTGTAGATTTTGAACACACCTTTGCAATTTGTGACTTTGGCAAGAACCATGTTTATGAGATGATTTTACAAAGACCATTTATGAGACAATCAGAGATAGTGCAAGATTGGGGAACCAATTAATTATAGCATTTAAGGGTCACTACTGAATTCAATCTCAAAAACTATTTGCATAGAGATATACCACCCTGCAATGGAGCCCAATCCATAGAACTCTGAATGATACAGATTTGGTGCACTCTATAGAATCAAATTCTTCTTGGATGCACACCTATGGATGTGTAAAATGGTAGTGGAAGAAGATAATTAAATGCTAGAAACATAGGTGCTAATGAAGACCCTAGATATGTTCAAGACCCAACCTATGCACCTATGATATTTCCCAATGAAGAATTTGAACCCCATGGTTGGGTAGAAATCCTAGCTACAATGGACATAGCTGTCAACGCGGAGCAGTGGACACCCCACTATGATGAAGATGGCTATGATGTCTCTGTATTTACGATAGAACCACTCATGATAGGTTCAACCATCAAAGAATGTGAACCAGGTATTGATGTACAAACAAAGACTAGTGATGAGGATTATGAATCCATCATCATGGAATTCCCATGTGTTACATAGAGTACATATGTGTTTGAGGTGAGAACTCCCTCTTACACTTGATAAGCATGACCCTCACATGAGTGCCAAGTGGCACCCAAGTGAGAGATCTTGAGCATTACCCTTTATGGGTAATGAGAGAGAGAGAGATTAAAGAAACCACCACGTGGCTGGGCAGAAAGAGAACTCCATCTTCGTGCATCGTCAGTTTTGACCTGGTCAGTCTTCATCTCCACTTGGAAGCCTTCTCCAAAAGTAGGAGAATCATTGGAACGACTACTAATAGTTGGTATCAGAGCCGCGTTCAGCCATCAACAGAGGACCACAGACACTGCGGCGACGTGTGAACACGATCGCTTCACACAAGGACAAAGGGAGCCGACAGCCCACACAAGGAGAAGCTCCTCTCCTCACCTCCTCTCTAGGATGAAGCAAGTGAAGCAAAGGCTTTCTATATATACTCCTTAAAACACCGATGCAAGCTCATATATGGGATATGTCTGCTCATTCGACGCCTGCTCTTGAAATTCATGCAGAAGACCCATTTGAAGTAAAAAAGAGGTAATTATTTTAGAATTCGAGTTTTTCCTTGAAAGATTCGGTGTTGTGTGTCCTTGAGTACTACAGAGAGAACACCATAGTCCAATTCTTACCTCCCTTAATGTTTTGAGTTCTTCAAGCTCTTGTCGTATCTAAGTGAGATCTTCTGAGGTACCTTTGTCCTCTTCTTGATTTCTTTGAAGCTTTAAGGTCTCTAGTTCCTTCCTCAAGGCTGTCACCACATCTTCATCCTGGGGGAAAATCTTACCTGGATGTGTTCCAAAATGAACCCGTGCAGCCTCAATCCTTGTGGCAGCTGCTTCAAATTCTCTTAAAGTGGCATCCGGTCTCAAAAGCTCTCTCAGCTTCTGTTGTGTGGATTTTGCCAAGGCTTTCTCCACCCACTTCTTAACAAGGAAATCCCCGAGTGGTTCCGACAATCTTGCCACTAGTGACCTTGCCCGTGTCATAAGTTCTAAAAATGATTCTCCCATATGCGAGATTCGATTCTAAAGTTCATCTAATGTTCTTTCTGTTGAGTTACCTAGCCGAAATGCTTCTATGAATTTGGTCCTCAGTGCTTCCCATGTTTGGAAATGGTTTCCCGCGTATTGGCTAAACCATTTGTCGGCCAATCCTTCAAGTGTTGATGGAAAGAGAGCAAGGAAGGCGTCCTATCGTTGCTATAAGCCCCTGCTCTTACAAATTGAAAGAAATCTTCGTACATGATCTTCAAGATCTTCATTAGCACCACCATGAAATGAAGAAAATCTAGTATTTATCCTTGACAGAAGAGCAAAAAGTTCCTCTGCCATAGCCTTATTAAGAAGAGTGTCTTGAGGTAAAGTCTTTTGAGTTTTAGCTTTGTCATCTAACCCTTCTATTCTAGAAGCTAGGTTTGAGGCGGATAGACTTCTTATGGGTGTCAGGTAAGGGTCTGGCCTTCTTCTATGGTAGCTTTTGATTGGTGTCTTCTTAGGGCTTAACTGCTTCTCTTTGCTAGCTCTGGTGTGGGTCATGGACCATCTTGGGAACTACTTCCAAGAGAGGAAATAATGAGAGAGTGATTAGATGGGAGGAGGTGGCCCACCCTGATGGAGGAATTCACCCAAATGAAGAGGTCTCCCAAGAAGAAGGAGGAGTCCTCGCCCAAGAACAGGTTGCTCAAGAGGAGAAGGAGGAGGACAAGTCGCCCAAGAAGAGGTTGCTCAAGAGGAGAAGGAGGAGTCGCCCAAGAAGCCAAGAGAGGAGAAAGAGGAGGAGGAGTCGCCCAAGAAGAGGTTGCTCAAGGAGGAGGAGGAGTAGCCCAAGAAGCCAAGAAAGAAGGAGGAGGAGGAGGATTCACCCAAGAAGCCAAGAAAAGAGAAGGAGAAGAGGTGGCCTCAGCACTCAAACTCTAAGTGATTTCTCAAGGAAAAGGAAATCTCCAGAAGCCTTGTTCCACCGGGCATGCCAAATTTTCACCTATACATGGTGAAGTTTCTACAAGTGAAGTGAAGGGTGTGGGTGTAGGAAATGCAAAATGCACTACTCTTGGAGCACATATAAGCACATGGGCACATTAAAGCACATTACCATAATAGACACTTATCACCAAACCTCTGTATCATCACTACAAACTACACTTAGGAGTAAGAGTCACAACATCAGCAAGCATGCAGTAGAATAGAGCACAAGACAACACCAACTAGAAAGCCAAATGTGACACAACCTAAATACAAGCCATTAGCTAATCGGACCACTTATAATACAAACGCAAAACAATGGAACAACAGAACTCAACCTCCAAGTATTCTCACATAAATAGCATAAGCAAACAACATAAGCAGGTCTCTACGAACTCTAAGCCTGCACTCACGCTCAGCTATAGTCTCCTATAGTGTGCACTATATGCTATATGTTATTCTTTTGAGGTTTCCCCTTTTTATAGGAGAGAGGTGAGGAACCGGTTACAATAGGAGAGTCTGTTACATGAGAGTAATGGGAAGTTAATGCACTAGGCGATTTCAATTGTCAGCATGGCCACCAGTACTAGACTTTGTCGTGTAATGATGTGGCCGTGAGCACCAGACTTTGTCGTGTAATGATGAGTGATGGGGCCCACTTGGTCGCCTTGTCATCTTGATGAATCTCGCATGCCGTCTCCCAACTTTACCATCTGGACGTCTTGGTGCCCAACTCCAGATTTTGGACGTCTTGGCACCCAACTCCAGATTTTAAACGTCTTTGCGCCCAACTCCAGAATTTGGATATCTTGGTATCCAACTCCAGAATTTGGACATCTTAGCACCCAATTTGGTTATTTGTTTCCTTGGTGCCCATCTTTACTCTATTCTTCAAAAAAAAAATTCATTCTACAAGTAGTAATAGTAGTAGTAGTAGTAGTAGTAGTAGTAGTAGTAGTAGTAGTAGTAGTAGTAGTAGTAGTAGTAGTAGTAGTAGTAGTAGCAATAGCAGTAGCAGTAGCAGTAGCAGTAGCAGTAGCAGTAGCAGTAGCAGTAGCAGTAGCAGTAGCAGTAGCAGTAGCAATAGCAGTAGCAGTAGCAGTAGCAGTAGCAGTAGCAGTAGCAGTAGCAGTAGCAGTAGCAGTAGCAGTAGCAGTAGCAGTAGCAATAGCAATAGCAGTAGTAGTAGCAGTAGCAGTAGCAGTAGCAGTAGTAGTAGTCGTAGTCGCAGTCGCAGTATATGGTTCAGAGAAGTTCGGTAGACCTTTACGTAGAAGAATTTTGATCTATTATGAGGCAGTTTTTGGATGACACCTATCCTTCGGAAGAATTACTTCTCGAGTTTTTTATGGATGACTTACAACCACTAATAAATGAAAAGATTTATTTGTTTACAGTGGATCAGAGCCGTACGCTGGATGAGGTTATTGAATTAGCCACTCGTATGGACAAAAAAATGAGACTGGCCAACATGGGGATGGTTAGAAGTGAAATCGAAGGGAAACAACCCCTAAAGTCGGTTCAACAGTTGTACTGCTTGCGCTGTCAAAACCCGACATATCACAGCAGATTGTGCCCTAAATCAGGTATATTGTCCAATATAAAACATGCATAATCACAGTTTGGATAATTACAGATTCAATTTAAAGAGCACATTGGTAGCTTCTGCACAAATCGAGACCCATAAGTGGAAAGGGGACGCGAGAGATTTTAAACACTTTGTTCAGCTCGGACTGTAGCAGGATAGCCAAGATGTACGCAATACAGGAACCTCACCATACTTAGAATTACGAACAATTCCGGTAATCACCCCATCCAGTGTCAGTTCTGTTTATAGTTTGGAGACCATAGGTGGGAATGCGAAGAAGCCAAAAAATATGATCAAAGGAAATAGGAGGCAAAACTAAAAGCCCCAATGGCTAACATGGTTTCCATAGAATACGCTGACCCAGAGATTGCGGTCGTCACTCGCTCGCAGAATGAAAAATCCCACCGTACCCAAACCCTGTATACCGATTTCGGAAGAACAGAAACAACATCTAGAAACAGATGTATGATGGGCTCAGGAGTATCCACCCCACTTTGCTAATCCAAAAACGATTCCTTCTGCAGTCAATGATCGAATTCAGCAGTCTTGGGGATGTCAAGTGGCAGAGCCTTCGGGCAATCCAGTTGCGGAATCTTCTGGCAATTTTTTGCAAGTTGTGGACTCCGGAACTGCGGATTCTCCAAAAGGGATAAACAGTCAGAACAGGAATGTAATGAAGGTCAACTCTGATAAACGGATAGATAACAATGAATCATCTCAAGCGGAGACTAGTGGATTATTGCAGAACTTGCATATGAAATTATCATTAGGAGCTTTGCTGGAGCTAGTGCCCACTTTTCGAAAACAGTTATTACAACAACTACAATCGACACACCGTACAGCAGAAACTCTGGAACCAACAGTCTCAATGGTAAAGGACACTCCAGAAAAGTTTGTAGACTATGCCATACCGACCATTACAATTTACCATCGCAATCCTGCCATTTTGAAGGTATTAATTGATGGAGGATCGAGTATCAACATCGCGTCTATAGCAACATGCATGCAGATGGGGTGGCATTGTTGGAGTTAGACGTCTTCGGAAGCACGCGAACAGCACAAGGAAGAAGAAGAAGCTTGGAGCACAAACACACAATACTGAATGTATTACTAGAGAATGTAAAAAGATAAGTAGCCCATTAGGGCAATAGGCGTATATACAAGCCGGGGGAAAAAAACCTCCTAAAGAGGGAAAAAAGTGCCCCGGTGGTCTTAGTGTGTTCACACACATCACTACCTAAATATATCAACAAATCCCCCCTGGGAGTGATGCGGTGAACAAGGAGTTGGCACTCATGTATAAGGAAGTGCCAAGCTATGTGGAAATCACTCCACAAAAGGAAGTAAGCCCAAAGCTTTGCGGAAAGCTTCAAACTTCTCCCTAGGTAGAGCCTTCGTGAAAAGGTCTGCAATGTTCTCTTGCGTGGGCACATATGCCAAGTTGATCTCCCCAGCAGAGAACCTCTCCCTGACATAGTGATAATGCACCTCAATGTGCTTAGTGCGAGCATGGAACACAGGGTTCCTCGCAACTTCCAATGCGCTCTGACTGTCAGTGAAGATGGTGGTGGCAGAAGACAGGCCAACACCCAAATCATCCACAAGGCATCTGAGCCACACACACTCAACAGTCGCTGTGAAAGCTGCCCTATACTCAGCCTCACAACTGGAAGTGGCCACAGTAGGCTGCTTCTTGCTCAACCAAGATATACATGAGCTACCAAGCATGAAGCAAAAACCACTGGTGGACACACAAGTGTCATAGCAACCAGCCCAATCTGAGTCAGAAAAAGCATGCAAATCTGGCGGTAGTGATCCCCCCTTGGGATAAAACAACCCAAGTAGCCGAGTACCACTCAAGTAGCGAAAGATGTGCTTAACCGCCTTCCAATGCGTGACTCCTGGGCAATGCATAAACCTGCTCATCTATGAGACAGCAAACTGAATATCTGGTCGAGTAATGCATAAGTAAATCAAGCATCCAACAGCCTGTTGATAGAGAACAGCATCAAATGCATCTCCAGCATCATGAAGACTCAATCATAAACCTGTCTCCATAGGAGTGGCAATAGGCTTACAGTCTTCAAGGCCAAAACACTGCAATAATGTGTCAATATATTTTGTTTGACACAAAGTCATTCCACCATCAACTTGCATAAACTGAATGCCCAAATAGTGATGCAAATGCCCCAAATCAGACATCTCAAATGAGGCATGCAAATCAGCCTTGAAATCAGCAATATGCTTCCAATAGGACTAGTGAGCAGCATGTCATCAACATAGACAACAATGATCAGAAGCATATCATTAGCACGCTTAACATATAAGGTTCTTTAAGTTGGACTGTTCTCAAAACCATGTGCAACCAGATAGGCATGTATCTTCTCATACCAAGCACGTGGTGCTTGCTTTAAACCATATAATGCCTTCTTTAACCTGCACACCTGGTTTTCATGCCCTTTCTGCACAAAGCCATGGGGCTGAAAAACATACACTTCTTCATGCAAGTCACCATTCAGAAATGTTGTTTTAATGTCCAACTGATGTACATTCCAACCATGATGGGCTGCAAGTGCACAAATGCTCCGAATAGTAGTCATACGACATGTAGGTGCAAAGGTCTCATCAAAATCAATGCCTCTTTCCTGCGCATAACCCTTTGCAACAAGCCTAGCTTATACCTGTCAACTGTACCATCAAGTTTATGCTTCAGCTTGTATACCCACTTAGTGCCAATGGCCTTCTTGCCAGGAGGCAAGTCACATAAAGACCATGTACCATTTTTCATTATAGCATCATATTCAGATTGCATAGCAGTCATCCAATTTTCTAAATTCTGTGCTTCATCAAAAGAAACAGGCTCATTCTCATCACAGAGACTAGACGCAGCCATAGCATAGCAATCTGATGCAAAGGAGGCACTATGAGAGCCTGAACGAGTACTGAAGTATTTCGATGGCGATGCACCGCACTGCACTCTCCTTCTCGAGAGCTCCACGACGATATGCTCGGAGTAGAAAACCAAGCTCCTGACGCCGCACACAGTACTCCGCACAGAGGCTGTAGAATACACAGAAAACACAGTACACAGGGAGCACGAAGACAGACTTCTTAGGTCTTACAAATGCGGTCGAACTTACAGTCTGTGACTGACCAGGCCACTATATGTTTTATTAAAGAACATATACAAAGAAGTGTCCGGTGGCCATTTGGCCTTTCACATGGACACTAACGGTAACAATCTCCCACTAAAGGCCAATATGGCCAGAGTAACTATGGGAGAAAAAAGAAAGAATGATAAAGAATACCTGAGTGTAAGTATACAAACTATACCTCCCACCTGATGGGCATGTTACACAGTATACAAGTGACTGCGTAAGATCAAGAATCAAGTAACCCCCATCAAGTGACAACAGTGTCGAAAGCTATCATGTGGTAGAGCTTTAGTCAAAGCATCTGCAGCATTATCTCGAGTGTGAACCTTCTCAAGAATAATGCTCTCAATGGCTAAGCAATCTCTAATGAAGTGATACCTCACCTCAATGTGCTTGGTCTTTGCATGATAGACCGGATTCTTAGCCAAAGCAATGGCACTCTGACTATCACTGAGCAAGTGAGGTACATGCTGAGGCAAACCCATATCACAAGCAAGACGAGAAAGCCACAATGCTTCCTTACATGCCTCACTTGCTGCAACATACTCTGCTTCTGTGGTGGAAACAGTTGTACATTCTTGAAGACGAGATCTCCAAGAGATAGCACCTCCAGCAAAATGAAAAATGTACCCTGATGTAGACTTACGATTGTCTACACAACCAGCATAGTCAGAATCTGTGTAACCAATAATGGATGCTTTCCCTCTACCTAAGCATAGACACTTGTCCTTAGTGCCACTCAGATATCTCAAAATCATTTTGACTGCTCCCCAATGTTTCTTGCCAGGATTAGACATATATCTACTCACAACTCCCACTGCAAATGCAATGTCTGGTCTCGTAGCTACCATAGCATACATGAGACTACCAACAGCAGACTGATAGGGAATTTTGGTCATGAATTCCTTTTCCTCATCTGATTTGGGGCAGTCATCCTTGCTCAATTTCACATATGTGGGTAAAGGTGTACTCAATGCCTTTCCACCCTGCATATTGAATCGGTGAAGTACTTTGGATATGTACTCACTTTGAGACAAGTATATGCATCTTTTACTCCTATCACGAGTAATGCGCATGCCAAGAATATGTTTGGCATCCCCCAAATCCTTCATATCAAATGTCTGACTCAACTTCTTTTTGAGAATTGACAAATCATAAGAGGACTTCCCAGCAATCAACATATCATCGACGTAAAGTATCAAGCATATCAAGCTTCCATCTGAACATCTCTTTGTGTAGAGACAATGATCCTCATTGCTCCGAGAATAGCCTTGGGACTTCATAAAAGCATCAAACTTTTGGTACCATTGTCTAGGAGACTGTTTAAGTCCATACAAGCTCTTCTTGAGCTTACAAACTAGACTTTCCTTGCCAGGAACTACATAACCCTCTAGTTTTTCCATATAGATCTCATCTGTAAGATCTCCATGCAAGAAAGCTGTTTTCACATCCATTTGGACTAGCTCTAAGTCCTCCATTGCAATGAATCCAAGCAACATGCGCAAAGTAGTCATCTTGACCACTGGAGAGAAGATTTCCTCAAAATCAACACCATGTTGTTGCTTAAAACCCTTTGCAACAAGTCGTGCTTTATATTTTGGAGAAGCACTATCTGATGTGAATTTCAGCTTATACACCCATTTACATGGTAAAGCTTTCCTGCCCTTTGGCAAAGGTACTAAGTCCCAAGTACCATTCTTGTGAATAGAATCCAACTCACTCTTCATGGCACGCTCCCACTTGACATGATCCTCTGTCTGCATAGCCTCTTTGTAGCAGAGGGCTCACCGGCATCTGTTAGCATAACAAAATCTAAACCTGGAACATATCTATCAGGTGGATATGAGACACGTGCAGAACGTCTCAATGGTTGTTGAACAGGAACATGTGCAGACTGATCTGAATGGACATTCTCTTGAACATTCCTATGTGCAGCATTTTTATGCATGCTAACCGGAGGACTAGTATCCTCAAACACCACTCTTCTCACTTCAACCTCCTTAATCGGCTATTTATGCATCTTAGACTCATTAAAAATGACATCACTACTTCTGATCACTGACCGTGTTTCAGGATCCCATAAGCGATATCCAAATTGTCCTTCTCGACCATATCCAAGAAAAATGCATTTCTTTGACTTATGGTCCAACTTCTGTCTAAGATTCTTGGGTATATGAACATATGCTTCACACCCAAAAACTCGAAGATGATCATAATATGGTGGTTTCCCTGTCCATAACTCTTGTGCCACTTTTAGACCTTTGGCAGTACTAGGTGAAAGGTTAATCACATGAACTGCAGTCAATACTGCTTCTGCCCAAAAACCTTGTGAGAGGTTTGCATGATGCAACATAGAGACTACTCTATCTTGAATAGTTCTATTCATCCTCTCAGCTACACCATTCTGTACTGGGGTATAAGGAGCTGTAAACTCTCTACGAATCCCTCTACACTGACAGAAAAGGCTGAATTCATGTGAGGTATACTCACCCCCATTATCTGAACGTAAAGCCTTAAGCTTAGTTCCTTTTTCAGTCTCAACTGAAGCAAGCCATTTTCTGAAAGTAGGGAATACATCATCCTTCAATTTGATAGGATATACCCAGAATTTTCTAGTAGCATCATCTATGAAAGTGACAAAGTAAAGAGAACCACCTAAGGACCTAGTGGGCATAGGACCACACACATCTGTATGAACAAGATCTAAAGGCTGAATTGAAGAGTCAATGTGCGTTTTATGCACATTTCTGGTTTGCTTTCCATATTGACAATGCTCACAAAATGAAAAATCAGAGAAAGATAACACAGGTAAGTAGCCAGAACGAGAAAGATTTTCCATTCCACTACGAGATATATGGCCCAAACGACCATGCCAAATACAAGCCATAGGTTGTTTAGTAACATCTAACAAGTGTTCTTTCTGTGATACAAATAAAGGGTAAAGTGAGCCAACTTTCCTTCCTTTTGCAATAACCATATTGCCCTTTGATATACGAAAGGACTGAGCATAGAAGACCACCTTGTAACCAAGGTCATCAAGTTGATCAACTGACATCAAACTGCGTGATAACTGAGGTACATGGCGTACATTATGCATAGTAAATTTTGAACTGTCAATGAACTGCACAACCACATCTCCAATCCCCACAACATCACACTGGTAAGAGTCACCAAGTCTGACGGTACCAAGAGACTTTGCTGCATAATTAGAGAACCATTCTCTATGTGGTGTCACATGGAAAGAAGCACCAGAATCTAGCAGCCAGGTGTGGGAAAGAGAATCAGCCATAAGTGCCTCAGATGGCACAGTACTATCAAGTGTCAACACATCAGCATCATCAGAAATAGCATTAATTTCTTCAATCTTCACAGTCGAAGTAGATGGTGTAGGTAACTGTTTAACATGCCCATCAACATTCTGTCCTTTACCTTTAGCATTCTTTAATGCATAACAGTCTTTCTTCATGTGTCCTTTCTTATGACAATAATGGCATTCAATATCCCTCTTCCTTGATTTACTTCTGCTCTTATTCCGCTGACCATTCTTTTCCTTGTTCTTGCTCCTGCCACGTTGTTGATTCTTTCCTTGGTAAGAATCACTAACATTATATGCATCTCCACTCTGAGTGCCAACCATAGATTTTCTACGAATCTCCTCACTCAAGAGTGCTCCACATATGTCATCATAGACGAGTTTACCACCTGGTGCACTATTGCTAATAGCTGTGCAAAATGTATCCCATGATGATGGCAGGGTGCATAACAGCAATACTGCTTTCATTTCATTGTCCATATCCATTTTCTGAGCCTGTAACTGGGAGAATATGGCATCAAACTCATTTAGATGAGCAGCAACACTATCTGTGTCCTTCATACGAAGGTCGTATAATTTTCTCATCAGATATACTTTATTTGATGCCGTCTCTTTTTCATATGTATTGCATAACTTCTTCCAAAGCTCCTCTGCACTTTCACAGTCTAATACTGTAAAGTAAACATTATCTGCCAGGTGCAAGCGAATGGTAGACCTGGCCATTTCATCTAACTCATCCCAATCATCTTCATCCATGTCAGCAGGCTTCTTTGAAATCCCATTTACTGGCTTCCATTGACTTCTTTGAATCAGCACATCTTTAATCTGATTCTTCCATAGAGCAAAGTTTGTGCCATCAAATTTTCGGATCTCAAAATGGTCTTTTCCCTGCAAGTTATAGCTCCTCCTCGGAACGCTAGCACTAGACCCTGATCCACCGGATGTGCCTGAGACCTCTGATGCCATGATCGTAGAGAACTGAATAGAATGATAATGGAGCTAGAAGAGTCCAAACACCAACAAATAAGTGTATCAAGGAGTAAATCGACCACTATATAGTTGACTAAACCAATTTGCCAGAGTATCCTCTGCAAAATAGCATATGACCAGTGTCAAAGTATCATAAAACTGCAAGTATTGACATGTCTACCTGCATAGTGAATCACTGACTCCACTGCATATAATCAGTTACCCAATAGAAGCCAACTAGGCTTATCGAGCACCTATGAACAACTATCATACATCTCCTATGGCGAGGCTGGGTAAGTCTTCCACCTGCATCACCGAAGAGACCCCGACATCTAGGTGTCTCCCAGTTAAGAAAACCTCACCACGACCCTCTTTATCAAACGTAAAAGGCTGTATGCAAAGAACGTAACCACTATATCAATGCCCACATGGACGTACATAAGCGGTATCCACAGAAGCATACATGGTGTGTATGTGCTCAATATATGCAGTAAAATGACACTAAAAGGCTGAATACACAGCCCAAAAACTAGCCAATAACACCTGCAAGTGTCTGTCAACTCTGATGTTTTAGGCTTTAAAAACCTGCATAAATTTGCAGTGACTGCTCCCACCAAAACTGAAAACCCCTCGAGAAACCTGTAGTTTTACGAGTGTGGCTGAAAATACAGCCCCAAAGGTAGGTTGATATTTATTGTCTGAGAAGTACAAGGAACACTCTTCTTGATGTTCTTGGACCTGTGTGAAGAGAACTACGTGCGAAAGTACTCCAAAATGGCTCCAAAAAAACACCCCAAAATTGCTTCAGAAATAGGCTTTAAAAGCAAAAATGAAGCTTTGAGGCACCAAAACTTGTTCAAGGTAATGTCAACCTTAGTCTTTCCCCTTCTTCAAACACCACAAGAGTGTAGCTTAGTGGCAAGAGATTGCCACGGTTAAGCGAGCTCTGGGGGGAACAATACTGGGATGGGTGACCTCCCGGGAAGTACCGGGAACCTCTATATTCCTTGATCGTTGAGGTCCTCCCTCGCGCGCAGCCAACGGCGCCAACGGTGACTTCGGTGACTCGGATGACAAGGTATGCCAAGGTCTATGCCTTGGTCGCCGCCTTGGTCGTAAGCCTTGGAGAAAGCACAGAGGCTGTAGAATACGTAGAAAAAGACAGACTTCTTAGGTCTTACAAATGCGGTCGAACTTACAGTCTGTGACTGACCAGGCCACTATATGTTTTATTAAAGAACATATACAAAGAAGTGTCCGGTGGCCATTTGGCCTTTCACATGGACACTAACGGTAACAAATACGATATGACAAAGGTGCATCTAATTTGCTGTCATGCAAAGTCTGCACCAACCATTTTGGCATAGTTTTTTCCTGCTCAATATCAGCTCTCTCATCAACAAGTGCATCATGTAAATCTGCATCAGAAATGGAATGATCTGCATCATCATATGAAACCTGCAAAGGCTAAGAAGTTGCCTCATTAGGACCAACACTAGACTGTCCACCTGTAAAAAGAGGCATCAAAGTATCATACATGTCTTTAGAGCTAGCAAATGTCTCCTTAGTACATGAAAGCAATGGTTGAATAGCATCTTCCACAAAGACAACATCACGGCTAACCAAAATGCGTTTAGTCTGTGGATGATACAGACGATAGCCTTTACTTTCAGAACTGTACCCAACAAAAATACATTTTACTTCCTTATCATCCAATTTTTTGCGATGTTGTTCAGGCACTAGTGCATATGCCAAACAACCAAAAACACGTAGATGAGCAACAAATGGCTTGCGGTCATGCCAAGCCTCATATGGAGTGATAGACTGCAGCGCTTTAGTGGGACACCTATTCAGTACATATGCTACACACATGACAACGTCAAGCCAGAAACTATGTGGTAAAGCCTGACTCTTGACCATGCACCTCGCCATCTCCATGAGTGACTTGTTCTTTCGTTCAGCAATTCCATTCTGTTGAGGTGTATACGGCACTGTACATTGGTGTTTTATCCCACGTTCAGCCAGAAATGCATTAAAATCAGAAGACATATATTCCCCCCCTCGATCAGAATGGAGGGTGCCCATTTTACATGCTGACAGATTTTCAGCCAAAACCAAAAACTGTTTAAAGCACATGAACACTTCGGACTTTACTTTGAGTGGATATACCCATGCATGCCTGGAAAAATCATCAATGAAAGTCATGAAGCAAAGGTAGTTTCCAAAAGAGGGTGTCTCCATAGGACCACAGACATCACTATGTACAAGCTACAATTTCTGTGTAGCCCGAACTCAACCATCTTTTGGAAAGGAGGAACGCTGCATTTTGCCCAAAATACAGCCTTGACAAACATGTTTTCCAGGTGCCTCAAGTTTGGGCAAAGAGGACACCATTTCAGATTTCTACAGGCGTAGCAAACTAGCAAAATTCAGATGACCAAAGCGTGCATGCCAAAGCTTTGCATCTGACATAGCCTGAGAATCATTTACTGCACATGCCAAATCATTTTCATATCTTTCATAGTCTATGAGCTTATACAGCCCACGACATAAAATGCCAGAAGCAATAATAACATCGCCATTTGACAGATCATGAACTGTACATCTGTCATCAACAAATTTCACAACCAAGCCAATCTTGGCTAATGCAGAAACAGATAACAAATTCTTCTTGATCCCTGGCATAAATAAAGCATCTGACAAAGTGAAAGAACTACCATCAGCAGTAGTCAAAATGATCTTACCAACTCCCATAACAGGATAAGAGGAGTTGTTGGCGCATGTAACAATATTCCCTGTAGGGGCAGGCTCGAGTGAAGAGAAGAAACTGTGCTACGAGGTAATATGTTTGGTTGCCCCATTGTCAAAATACCAAACATCTGAGTCTACTGCAGACATGCATTGATGATGAGAAGATGGGTCAAAACTGCAGACAGTAGTAAACGCCCATTCTTCTTCCTGCACAAGATTTGCAGAATCTGTTTTTGGTGTAGAGGCCTCTGCAACAACCAATCCAGCCTCTTTCTTCTTTGCCTCTTTAGCAGCCAGTTTTGGACAGTTCTTTATGATATGATTATTCCCTTTACAGTACTTACAAAACAATTTCTACTTTTCTGATTTCTTCTCATCTTTATCTTCCTTCTTTGAATATGTAGAATTAGTATATTTCTGCTTACTAGTTGAAGAGCTCCATTTTCCTTTGCCCTTCTGACTAGCCAGGAAAGCTTGATCTGCAACTCGCATAATGGACATGTTTTGCCTGGACTGATCTTCCTGCAATAGAATAGAGACTAACTCCTCAAACAATAAGGCATTCGGATTGCCTTTCATCATCAACCGAAGAGTAGAAGCAAAACTCTGATATGAGTCAGGAAGACCATTTAGAACGGTCTGCACAAGTGAGCTATCTGGTATAACCTCATTAGCAGAAATCAATTGTTCCTTCAAGTCTTTGATCTTTGTTAGGAAACTGTCCATAGAATCACCTTCATTCATGTGCTCACTCTCCAACTGTTTTCAGAGGTAAGCAACACGAGCCTCATTCCTAGCTTGGTACAATGTGGTAAGTGTATCCCAAGCATCCTTAGCTATTCTGCAAGAGCGAATGTGAGGAATAATGGCACGTTTGACAGACAAAGCTATCAATGCATGTGCCTGGGCATCTCTGCCATCCCAGTGAATCTGCTCTGCAGTAGGTGCAGCAAAAACAGTAGCACGAACAGGAATCTGCGGAATATCATCTTCGACACTATCTTCATCAGCTCCAGCACGTGTATTTGTAGTACCTGTCATTACAGGTGTAACAGGACGTCTTTCAACACCCTGCATAATGTTCCACAATCCTTTTGAAACCAATACATGTCGCATCATATAAGCCCATAATGGGTAGTTGGTACCATCCAACTTATCATCAACAGCCAACATACGGAATACATCACTGCTTTCAGCCATGGCCGATGACTAAAATACCTTGATGCAGAAAATTGAGTGTATCTCAAAAAGTTGAACAGAATAGCCGAGATGAATTCTGCTAGACCTGTAGCAGACTATGAGACGCTTAAACTGGCGAACAGAAATATATAGCTTTGGCACAAAAAGACAAAATAGCCTGCATAAGCATTGCGATAGTGCGTTCGGAGGCCAAAACGAGCTCAGATCGCGATTTCGGCACCACAGAGCGAAGATGTTTTGATCTCAGAAACACGCTGAGTATGCTCACCAAAATTCGTGCGATTCTGAGACTGCAAACAGAGGAGTGTCAACGGCGCCCTAGATGAAGCAACGACCTGCTCTGATACCAATTGTTGGAGTTAGACGTCTTCGGAAGCACGCGAACAGCACAAGGAAGAAGAAGAAGCTTGGAGCACAAATTTACAATACTGAATGTATTACTAGAGAATGTACAAAGATAAGTAGCCCATTAGGGCAATAGGCGTATATACAAGCCCGGGGAAAAAAACCTCCTAAAGAGGGAAAAAAGTGCCCCGGCGGTCCTAGTGTGTTCACACACATCACTACCTAAATATATCAACAGGCATCAGTTTGAGCCAGCCCCATTTTTTGTCCGAATGGCACATGAATCTCGTGTTCAACCGGTGGGTCTGATTAAAGATATTCCGATCCAGATTGCGTAGGTATTATTTAAAATTGCCTTTATTATCCTGGAATTAAAGGGACAGAATTTAGATTACAACCTACTTCTGGGATGACCATGGCTCCGGAATGCCAAAGTTCGACAAAACTGGGATGAGAAGACTATCACTTTTCGGAAAGGATATTCCAAATTTATGGTTTCATTGGACGACGAACAGTACTTCCTCCCACAACAGAAACGAATCTGGGCAGAACCACCACACATGCTAGAAGGCTTAGAAGAGGATGAGGAACGTCAATTTCTAGAGGCTAATAAAGACCTGCTGTCAGTGGGAGTCGTCGATGTTAACTCAGTTTTTAGCATGGAAGTAGATAGTTTAACAATCGCAGTAGACCCTGAACTGTTTGACAACACCAAGACTCAATTACCAGAATTTTCTCTGAAGGATGCGATGGAGATGAGCAGCGTCCGCGTCGAGGAAGATGCTTTGGAAGTGATCAACTTGGGAAGCAAGGAGAACGTGAAGCCAATTCGAATCTATTCAAAATTAGCTCCAGAATTTTGGTAAGTTTTGATTGCATTATTAAAGCAGTACAGTGATGTGTTTGCCTGGTCATATTCGGATATGCAGGGACTGGATCCGAAATTATATCATCACCGTATTTTACTCAAACCAGATGCCACTCCCGTAATGCAAAAGCGATACTCAATGAATCCCCACTTCGCGGAACAGGTTAAACTCAAGCTGGATCGTCTACTTAAGGTGGGCTATTGTTCCGATCGAAAATCCGGAATGGGTATCACCAATAGTGATTGTCCCGAAGAAAAACAAACAACTGCGAATTTGTGTGGATTACCGAAAATTGAATGTTGCTACAATTCCAGATCCATTTTCATTACCCTTTCTAGACAGTATGCTGGATGAAGTTGCAAGGCGGGAAATGTATTCTTTTCTAGATGGGTTTAGTGGCTATAATCAGGTGCGCATGATTGAGGCAGATATACCTAAAACAGTGTTTATTACCAACTGGGGCATCTTTGCCTGTATCGTCATGTGGTTCGGACTCTGAAACGCTCCGAGTACCTTTCAGTGTTGTATGCAACAAATCTTTGCGCCATACTTAACATCTTTTATGCGTATATTTTTGGATGATTTCTCTGTCTTCGGCAGAATGGTGTCGCATTTGGAACATCTACATTTATGTTTCGAATCCTGTCGAAAGGTACGACTATGCTTAAATCCTTTAAAGTCAACATTCACGGTGAAATGTGGCAAATTGCTCAGACACATTATTTCAGAATAAGGAATTGCGATTGATCCGAATAAGGTTAAAGTTATTTGAGATACACCAGATCCGAAGAATCCAAAAGAAGTGTTTCTTGGGCAAATCCACAGGCATGGCAGACATTTAAGAGGACTAGCGTATATTGCTATCCCGCTCAATAAGTTAGCACATGTACCACCGAAGGATTTTCTCTGGACTGATGAAGCACAAATGGCGTTTGAGCGACTTCGAAAAATGCTCGTGAGTGCTCCAATCTTAAAAGCTCCGGACTGGAAATTGCCCTTTCATGTTTTTGTGGACGCCTCAGATTGCGCAATCCGTAGCGTGCTCATGCAGAAGGAAGATCCGAAGTGGTTTCGATCGGTGTACTATGTTAGTAGAAGACTCATATCAGCCGAGCAAAACTATTCGACTACGGAGCGTGAGTGCTTGGAACTCATTTATTCTATTAAGAAGTTCCGACGCTATCTCTTGGGCCGATCGTTCACATTTCATGTGGACCACAATGCTTTGCTTTATCTGGTTAAGCACCAAAATTTAGTTGGACGTCTCGCTCGATGGATGTTGCTATTACAGGAATTTGAATATGATGTGGTTCATCGCCCTGGAGCTAGTCATGCGATTGCAGATTTTCTATCCAGAATAGATCACGACGAGCCTCTGGAGGGCATTGATGATTCTCTTCGGGATGCTTAAGTTTTTATGGTGGCTGAATTGGAAGACGTCCCAGAGACTACTACAACTTGGTACGAAGAAATGGTGAGCTTTCTCAAAAATGGTGTTGCACCATCTCATTTATGGTCGGCAACCTGGAGGAAACTTGGATTACGCAACCGACGCTTCACTATGATCATGGGGCAACTTTATCATAAAGACCCGACGGGAGTTCGTTGTGTACCTCTGCATGAAGTACATGTTGTCATTTCGGAAGCACACGCAGGTGATGCTGGTGGTCATTTTGGTCATCTTATTATAGTCTGGAAAATTCAATAGTCTGGACTATGGTGGCCCACCATGTATGCTGACGTGCAAGCGACTGTTAGGAACTGTGATCCTTTTCAATGAACCGGTGGGCCTAGCGATGCTCATCATTTTCCTCTCCAACCTATTTTACCGTTGGAACCTTTTCAGAAGTGGAGTTTGGACTTCATTGGCCCAATCAAACCCCAGTGGCAAAAACAAGTGCCCTTTATATACTTACCTGTACTAACTACTGCACGAGATGGGCGGAAGCGTGGGCTACTAAATGGACCACTACATCCGTTGTGGCTACGAATCTCCAAAATGAAATATTTCCTCAGTATGGTCTTTCATTGGAATTAGTTTCGGACAGAGGCACACATTTTCTGAATCAATTGATTTCGGAGCTCACAACAGGATTTCGTATTAAACATCGGTTTAGCTCCCCATATTATTCTCGAGCTAATGGTTTAGCTAAAAGTACTAACAAAGTGTTGTTACAGATGCTACAGAAAAATGCTCCTAGATAATACTGATCAATGGGAGATTATTCTTCCCACGGTGCTATGGGCCTATCGCACCTCGTACAAAGTTTTGGTGGGCAGCACACCCTTTAAGTTGTTGTACATGGAGGAGGCTATTCTTCCATTTGAAGACGCGGTCCCAAGTTTTTGGATTGCAGTATAGAAGCGTTTAATTCCGGATGACTCTTTTGCGTATCGCATGGATCAGCTACGCCAGTTGGATGAAGTTCGCTATCAGAGTTTTCTCTTTCTTCAGGAAGTACAATAGCGGCAGAAGCATTGGCATGACCGGAATTTGCAGACTTGGATTTTTCGCCCTAGAGATTTAGTGTTGTATTTGCATTCTAAGATGAAATGAAAGATGGGCAAGTTGAAATTATGGTGGACTCGTTTGTTCCGGATTCATCAAATGAGCGGACCGGGTACATTCCGGGTTGCTACACTCACACGAGAAGTTCTACCGACAGTCATCAATGGGTCTAAGCTCCGGCCCTATCAGTGCTCCCGATTTTATTATTATATATATAAAAAAAACGTGGGATCTCATGCAAGATGTGCAGTTAACTATTTTGCATGCAAACGTACGAACCATTAAAAGGGCGACGACGTTTCAAATCAGAGGATGTGTTCCTTATTCTTAGAGCCAGTAATCAGTGCAGATTTATGAGTCATGATCCCTTGATCACCCATCATGACGAAGACTTGCAATTTGTTACATAGGAAGGCTGGGCATAAAAGGCTGCGAACTCTAACGAATCCGGCTTATTTGACGAATTTGCGAGCATAGAGAATATAGCGAGCATATCACATACTTCATGCAAAAGTGTTCTGCGCTAGAGCAACGAAACAGGCAGGTCACAACAAGATGGTAGTGTCTTTCTCTGACTGCCACCTTTTGTACATCCCAGAGAAGATCTCACAGGAGAAGAAGGAGTGGTTCGAATGCAGAGGACTCTTGCGGTGTGCCATGATAGATTGGCAAAACATAAAGCCTCATCCTCAAGCAAAAGAGACAGCGATGGAGATCGTTAGACAGACAGAAGGAAACGACATCAATGTTTAGGATAATAGAATTCAAATAGGACAAAAAGAAGTACATTTAACAGTGGACTTGATCGCAGAGCGATTCAATGTGACCAAGGAGGGTATCACGAAAAGCACAGAGGCTGTGGATGCTGCAAAAATCTGTGCATTACTCGACAAACCTTGCTCAGGTGAATACCGCTTCGTGCAACTGTCGGACGACAACCCACTGAAGTGGGGTATGCTACTAATGACCATGGTGATTAATTTGCAGGCTAAACACTATGGAGTATCCCAGCAGCTCTTTGCGCTGGTGAAGGAAGTGGCGAAGACCCAGGTAAACTGGGCGGAAATCATTTTCTGGAAATTAAAGAAAGAAGCCCAGAGATTATTCCGACCGACTGGACAAGCACTCAACATAGTATTGGACTCCAAAGTGGGAGTGATTTTCTCGTTACTTTTTTCGACCCCAGCGTATTTACCTCGGGAATACACTGTATGCTCGAGTAAAGTCTTTTTACAACTTTTGAAGAAACGAGCGACAGAGTGGAGGTCGGGAGGTAACACTTCTCAGGATCAACTTGACATCGAGTTGACAAAGAGGAGGAATCTAGAAGGCACGAGGTGGAAGAGAGGAAGGCCAGAGAAGAAGCCAAGAGGAAGGCCAGAGAAGAAGCAGAGAGGAAGGCCAGGGAAGAAGCAGAGAGGAAGGGCAGGGAAGAAGAGGAAGAGGCCACACGAAATGAGGAAGAGGTAGCGCAAACCGAAGAAGATGAAGCACGAAGGGATGCTAAAGAAGAGCGGGCCCAAAAGCAACAGCAGGATCAATTGGTAAGTCCTCAAGTATAATACCCGTGTTGTATATATTTCAACAATTTGGCCTAGTAGATAAATGGAGAACTTTCGAGGGTAGAGTGAAGTTATCCCCACTCAGATCCATAGATGTGATATATCCATGGATGTATAGTAAGGAAATGGTTCGACCAGAAATACTTGGAGATTTGGCTCGTGGGTTAGCTTGGAGTTCGGTGAAACTGGAAGATTTCTAGAATAACTATAACACAATAATATTGGAAAAAGATAAATGGGTTGCAGAAAAGAAGGAGATGACTACCCAGGTTACTCAGTTACAAGAAGAGATAGAAGCAGTACGAGCTGAGAATAGGGGTCATGATAGTACTGTTAATGAGTAGCTAGTTGAAGAGTTAAATGAGACTTTAACAAAAAATAATACTTTGAAGGTTACTGTGGAGGAAAAATCCAAAATAATAGCCCGATTGCAAGCAGAGATCGGTTAAGTGCAGAAAGCAAATCAGAAGTTAAAGAGAGGAAATAAAGAGTTAAATACGAAGTTGTAGAAAGCTGAGCAAGAAGTACAAAGGTTAAAAATCAAAGTTAAGGATGATGATCTGTAAATTCTGTGTAATTTTGTACTTAGTGGGTTCGGATCCACCGTGTGTGCCAGTGTTAGCTATCGGTGTGGTCGGCTATTCTTTGTAATTTCCTAATTTTGTAATAATGGAGATGTCAAGAGTTTTTGGAATATCGGAGGTTCGGAACGGAGTGAAGTTCAACCTTACTCCTTTCTTATGATGCGCGGAGACAAGTTTTTTTACAGGGGGCTTTGTTTTCGGATTTCGGACGTGATGATTACGAAACAAACTGATAGGTAGAGTAATGAAGGAAGTAGATACACAGAGCGGAAACAATTGTAACTGCAATACTATAATGGAATTGTTACTCTATTTCTGAATTAGATACGTATTGTTATGTGCAGTAAGATTCCGTACTGTCTATGAATTGTTTATTTGTGCTAATTCTTATTGAAGTATGGAACAGAAACGCATGTTCACGAGTAGAGAGATATTCGTGAATCCCCATTTCCAAACCTATTCTTGGGAGCTGTTAATCTAACGATGATTAGTGTTCAAACAGTAGTAGTAGTAGTAGTAGTAGTAGTAGTAGTAGTAGTAGTAGTAGTAGTAGTAGTAGTAGTAGTAGTAGTAGTAGTAGTAGTAGTAGTAGTAGTAGTAGTAGTAGTAGAGTAGTAGTAGTAGTAGTAGCAGCAGCAATAGTAGTAGCAATAGTAGTAGTAGTAGCAGCAATAGCAACAACAGTAGTAGTAGTAGTAGTAGTAGTAGTAGTAGTAGTAGTAGTAGTAGTAGTAGTAGTAGTAGTAGTAGTAGTAGTAGTAGTAGTAGTAGTAGTAGCAGCAGCAATAGCAGCAGCACTACTAGTAGTAGTAGTAGTAGTAGTAGTAGTAGTAGTAGTAGTAGTAGTAGTAGTAGTAGTAGTAGTAGTAGTAGTAGTAGTAGTAGTAGTAGCAACAACAACAACAACAACAACAGTAGCAACAACAGTAGAAGCAACAGTAGCAGCAGCAGCAGCAGCAGTAGTAGTAGTAGTAGTGCATTCCAAGTCCATTTGATGTGAGAAAAAAATTTAGTAGTTTTTTGTAAGTTGTTACATATAAGGAATGGACATGGAATTTCACTCATAGAAGACAACTAAATGACAAATTTATGAAAAAAGTATTAGTGGTTTTAGATAACACTACTAGTTGTAAATGTAGTGCTACTAGTATGAAGCGTAGTGCTAATAGTAGTAAATGTAGTAATACTAGTGGTAAAGGTAGTAATACCATTATATTTGGAGGACTGTGACAGCTTTTAGCATTGAGCCTCTACTAGCAGAAGGGACTTAAATTTTTACCTTTGATTTGGAGAGTTGTTTTGCTTCAGCTTCTTGCCTATGTTTGGGCAAAAGGTCTTTGCAAATCTTGAATAGCCATTTGCATCCCATATTCATGGAGCTCTTGTATGCATGATTATTGTTCATAAATTTTGTGCAACATGTCTATGTCTTGTGTATTGGAAAATCTTTTGTGGACATTTCAATGAGCAACATTCTAAAGGGAGTAATCCTCACAGAATAGGCATAGAAGCATAATAAAGATTTCTTGAGATTGTTGGGCTTGGAGTCACTCATCAAATATTCATTAAGAGGAGCAATTCAAACTCATTTTAAATGCGTTTAGGGGAGCAATTTAAAGTCAACGATAGAAGGGGGGGGGGGGGGAGAAAGGAAAAAGAAATAGAAACAAAAACAATAAGAAAAAAAATCAAAAGACCGATGAATTTACGAAAACAAAGGGAATGCAAAAACATCACAATTCACCCATGCTCTTGTATTTATTAAAGCAAAAACCTATGGTGGCAGACATTGCAGCTTGATTTCTCTTCTAATTAATACTTCTTTCTGCTGTCAAAAAAAAAAGAGAGAGAGAAGAAAAGAAAAAGCATCACAATTCTTCTTTGTCTATATATTTGGTTGGTTGTTATGATACTTGCGTGTCCACTAATGGTAATTTCTTTTTCCTTGGAGACTCATGCATATCTTGGTCAAGCAAGGAGCAACCTACAATAACGACATCAAGTTCTAAAGCTGAGTAAAAGGAGGTTTTCATAGTTATAGTTTGCATGGAGATTGATGTTGCTACACATATTCTCAGTGATAGTTAGAGTGCATTGATTGTTGCACGAAATCCAATGTTTCATATAGAGACCAAACATATTGAGGTGCATTATCACTATGTGAGAGCACACCTTCATTAAGGAGATATTGATTTGGTGTATGGGCCTACACAAGATAATGTGCAAGACATATTCACCAAAGCTCTTCCACGAGAAAAGTTTGAAGCTTTTTGCAAAGCTTTAGGCTTATTGCCTAGTGGAGGTTGATCTATCACTCCATGTATGTGTTCACATCATTCTCTCGAGGTGGGTTTGCTACACATACATGTTCCTAGGGTTTCTTTGATGTGAACTTTTTCTTATTGGCTAGAGGTTCTTTTCCCATATAACCACATATACATGATATAATCATATGTGGTGGTACTTTGTACTTAAGGATTCACTTATAGCTCTTACTTCATTCATTCTCATACTATTGATCATCTATAGACAGAGAAATATTCAAGCCATCTATCTTCTGCGTGTGTCTTGCTGCATTTGTGTTGCTTGTGTGTGCTTATTGTGTGTCTCTCACACTTCTACACACACCCAAAGCATTGCAAGTAAAGACCCTAATAACTCATTGTTGATTAATGAAGTGTATGGATGTGTTGAGAAGAGGATATCAGTTCAATGGGATTATATGAATGGACAATAGGATATCAATAAGCTATGAGAAAATGAATTTGAAGATAGTTATGGATGCTACAATCATCGAGAAACCTTTATGCGTTTCGGTGTGAAAGGCAACGATTCAAAAGCAAAAGAACTAAAACGATAAAATAATATAATTTAAAACAAAGTCAAAACTCCATGAAAAGCAAAGCTAAAACGAATACTTCTTAAAAATGACGAAAGCAATGAGGAACGAAAAATAAAAAATGTAAGGGACGAAAAAGCAATGAGGGGTGAGGGTTCAATCCCTGCCGGTCACATGTAAGGGACATGTATAACCTGGAATGATGAAGTATATGACTCATGTGCCATCGTTTGACTAGCCCTGCGATAGTTGTGACCGTCGTTCAACCTAGTCTTGTAAACCCCTGTTCTTGTGGGATAAGGAGGGTCCCATGGGTACTATGCCCTTCCTTGTACAGTTCCAATTTTAAAGTTAAAGTCCGGGGGTAGCCTCGGCCGGACCTCCATTTCGAAAAAAAAAAAAAAAAAAAAAGTCTATAAAATGGAGGGAGGATCACAATGAGGGGGCGGAGAACTCCGAGTAGAGAGAGTCCCAGCCTCCCAGGAGTTCTCCGCAATCTCATCCATCCTGATCATTTATCACGTGCGCATCTGAAGGATGGGAGATTACACAGCAGTTATGGGTAGAAGATACATGGTGGGCATATACATTACACGCGAGAGCTCAGAGGCGAAAGAATGGACCCCATGAAGTATGGCGATACTGCTGTGCAGGAACTGATCAACGAAGGCTGGAAATCGCTTTCATGCGAATCAACAAAGGAATGACGCCACGGAAACTGAATTGGAGTATTATTTTCCACGCTTCTTGTTCACTGCTTATCAATTTCGGGAAAATAATATGCGCCCCATTTTTTGAAACTAAACAATAATTCGGAATGCAATAATTTGAAACTAAACAATAATTCGTGGCATATATTTATTGACCACAATAGATGTATTTCATAAGTGTTGGCGATACTGCTGTGCAAAGATTCTGGTGGAGCTCAATAACTGAACGCAGGAACTGATCTGTATGTATGTATGTATGTATCTACACACATATATATATATATATATATATATATATATATATATATATATATATATATATATATATATATATATATATATATATATATATATATATCCTTTAAAATGTCACACGTGGTAATTAGGTCTATGGTATTTGTTCACTTGATATATTATCTAGTTTGGAGTATGCCATGCATTTTTGGGTTGTAGATGGCTTGCTCGTCTCCCATTGTACCTTTTTTTTTTGGAATTTGAAGATTAGAGTTTATGGTGCAATCAATCAAGGCTCATGAACATATTTAGATGTACGCTTTATCTGAATTGCAGGGACCATACGTGGTCCTTGTCCTGTATGTGCTGTGCTCAAAAGATTGATGTTGAATTAGCAAATCTGTGGCTTCTACTGCATATGCTGGTCTTGGTATTCACTCCAACATGTGGAGCAGGCTCTACAGAACTATAGTGGAGGTTTAAACATGCATGACTTGGAAATTGTATGAGAGTCTGACACAAGAGTCAAAGAACTGCTGAAGTTTGCCAGGATCTGATGTATTCTCTTTTGGAAACAGCTTCAGAAGATCTTTCTACCAGGATTGGAAGAAACCATTTGCGAAGGCAACTCAAACAGCAACTGGGCATCGTTAGAAACATGATTTCTGTTATCGAGTCTCGTTAATCTATTCTTAGAAATTTCTCTAGGATACCACAGCTGGAGACCAATCTTGTTTCATCCAAGTCTGCATGTGGATCCATTCGCAAGAGAGACAAGTTCTTGGGAGATGAAAGTGAGTACATATCTTGTTATTTCATATTTGTATTTTGATGGGAATGGCCACACACTTTCAATATTTTCAAATGCGAAAGATGAGTATGTTGATATTGATGATGATGTGCCTGCCACACACTTTGCTCCTGTTTGCATTGATAAAGATCCAGCAGTCTGTAGCAGTCCAAGCAGTAGTTCTAGTAGTGATTCCTCATCTAGCAGTGGTTTGTTATTTAGCAGACACCTATGTTTTCGAATTCAGTTCTTAATGTTTCACCATACAGTGCTAATACTTGTTTTATTGCAGATTCAGGTTCTGGTAATTCCTCGAGCAGTGATTCAGACACAGATGATGCCCAATCCAGTGGATCAGAATCAAAGCTTTGTCCTAGAAAGGTGTAGGAAAATTAACCTTGTATGGTGGAGTGGTTCGGTTTTTGTTTTTTTCTTGGGGGTTTGTCCTTTGTGCATGACTTCTTTTTTGTTTTGTTTCTGCTTTTGGTTTTTTTATTCATCTGGTTTTTCTGTTATAACTAGGAAGTGTTTGATGATATCTTTGCTTTATGTGCATGCACAAATATTTTCTTGTGTGCATGAAAGTTAGTGCCCTTCTGGACATTGTTCAATACTTACACAACTGCAGGAACCCAAGGGTTCGGTTGATGTCTGTGAACTAGGGGGCAGCCCTACTCTGAAGCTGAATGATGCAAAAAGTGTGTCTCACGTGGGACACTTGCATTTTCATACTTGTACTGTCGGCATGCATTAGAACATGGTTCCATGCTATTTTTAGCTGCCTGCCCAAATTGATTGGTATCTTGCATCGTGGCCTGTAAGTGATCTGGATAGAGAGGTTTCCATCAGCAGATCAAACATGGCACATTTAGAATATGTTGTTTACCCATTTCTTGGTCTAGTCATTTTGAGTCTCTCACACTCTTTCACACTCTTTCATTTTGTGAGTACGCATCTTTTCATTTTGCTTCCCCATGTGTACTCTCTACATATTGAATCCTTGAGCTTGTATGGGCTTTCATTTTGCCTATTGATATGACTAGCCTCAAGATTACTGAAGTTGAATCTATAACCTTCACTATTGTTAATACTTCCAAGTTTCGTGATACTTGTTCCACTTTCCTCATAAACCTCTGGAAAGCTATCATTGTCCTTTAACTCACATTGCTTTGTGAACAATTCCTTGCAATTCGCGTTTATGTCTTCTGATATCTCATAATCTGAACAATCTTTTCTTTCCATAATCTGTCTTTGAGGTGGGTTTCCCATCGTAATGCTCTGGTTCCTAACTTTTTTGTTTCGCAAAACCTTTGAAGTGCCCACTAATATGGTCTTTACCCTAAAAATCCTTTCTATCTTTTGTTTATTCACTTGCTTCTTGGATTCCCCTGTATTTGCTTTCCATGATATGTTTAATATCAGTCTGCAAATTTTCCAACTGCATATCTTCTTCCTCTGATTCCTTTGATTGTTCACCAGCTGAACCTGCATATTCCTGTTCAATGTCATGATAATCAAACAGACAGGTTATAGGTTCCCTGAGCGTTTTGCGTACTCAACTTCCATGATTGCTATGCCAGGATTTTTCTCAGTAGCAATTGCAAAGGTGTCGCTTCCCTTTAAAGCACTTTCTTTGCAAAGTTCCTTACATTTAGTATCCACTTCTTACATCCTTCAATGGCTCAAGTGAGCTTGGGTCTCTGCGCTCCATCTTACCTGTACTATGCATTATCAGGGTTCTACTCTTCTATTTTTGCCTTTTCTTCATCTAGATCTTTTAGATGTCCATTTGTTGAAAATCCATCTTTTGGAATACTTTTAGAACCCAATTGATCACAAGCTCTGAGCTCGCTGATGTCCAGTGTTTTGACCGCTGGATTGTCATCCAAATCCCAACCCTCAAACTTGTGGACAACATTGCAAGGACCATCCATATCCTCTCAAATGACTGCATGTGTGTCACTGTCCTTTGAAGCAATTAGAATTAGGGGAAATTTTTGCAACCCTAATAGAATTTTGGGTTTCTCCTCTGAAATAGGCAACCACAAGGCTTCTCATCTTGAGGTAGTAGGTCATGAAACCTGGTACAACAGCAAGACTTGAAGAAAAACTGAAAATATGCAGCTACTTACAATATTCAACATGCAGACACTTGGAGAGTGTGTGAAGAAGAAAAGGGCAGCAGCAAATCACCACCAAATCAGCTTCAAAATTGCTACGACGGCTCCTAGGGTAGCACCTTAACCTAGAATGACTTGGAGAGTGTCAAGTGATAGCTTGTGCGTGTCCTTAGGATGTATATATATAGAATTTTGATGCCACGAGTGCTTTAACAAAAAAGCAGCTCGCAAACCGAAAAAGCCTCTTTACAATTTCTGTTTGTACGAAAGTTCAAAAATCTTGTTTTGGAAATAAAACATGATGAAAGTTCAAAAATATCCTTGATAATGACATAATGAAATGAAGATATGGTGCTTTCCTTGACCTACATAACTTGCTCTTTAAAATGGCATATTTATATTTTGAAAAGAAGATATATACAAGATGGGGTTTAGTTTTTGAAGGCTTTTTAGTTCATGTATGGTCAAGTGTTATCTACCAATAGATAGCTCTCGATGGAACTATAAAAATATGCGAAAATAATTTTGACCATTAGCACTACTCTCATATTTAAAAGACCCCAAGAACAAGCATGAAGTGCAAACAAGAGATAACACAAAGCACCATGTGGAGAAGATTGGAATTGTGAAGATATCAAATTTATTGAGATGAGCTCTCTATGAACCTAGCATCACAAAGAATCTGATAAGTGTACGACAGATTGTGGAGAAGGGACTGCAAGTGAGATCTACAAGGTATGGAGCCTATGTGGTACATCCATACCAAGGATTCAAGAAGATTGCCAAAGGTGAAAAGACAAGTAGACTATTCACCTCTGAACTCCAAGACACAAGAAGCATAACATTGTTCCATTGTGGTATACAAACTCTATCAGAGTTAGAAGTTTGGCACAAAAGGTTAGCTAATGTTGGAGAATGGACCTTGAAGCAAATTAGCAGAGACCAAAGTCTACTTGGATTACCAAATATTACAAAGCACATATGATTTATAAATGTAGTGCATTCCAATTTGGAAAGTCTCACAATCAAACCTTCCACAAAAAGGGATATATACATGGAGACATCTTGGAGCTTATCCACATTGATGTTTGGAGACCAAGCAAGAAACCATCTATCTTAGGGTCAAGGTATTATGTATCTTTCATTGATGATTGTAGCAGATGGAGTATACTCTACTCTATTTCATGAAGTATAAAATTGAAGTGTTTTCTTGTTTCAAAAGGTATCTTGCACTTCTAGAAAATCAAACAGGTAGACCATTAAAGAGGCTAAGGTCTATTGGAGGGGAGAATATTTCTCCCACGAGTTTGACTCCTTACAAGAGAGAGGAATCAAAAGAGAGTTTACAACCAGATATACACCTAATCAAAATGGTGTAGTAGAAGTAGAAAGGAGAAATATAACCATTGTGGAAGCAGCTAGGTCAATGCGTAATGAGAAGAAGTTGTCCAATTATCTATGCGTAATGAGAAGAAGTTGTCCAATTAACTACCACTTACCGTAGCAATAGGTTACCTTCAAAGTCTTTGGAAGGAATGACACCATATAAAGCTTGGAATGGAAGAAAACCAAGCTTGGATCATTGCAGGATATTTGGATGCATTGCATATGTACACATACCTTCACAAATCAGAAGAAAGCTTCATCCCAAGGAAGAGAAACATATGTTCATAGGCTATGACCTAAACCAAAAGGGTTATAGACTAAATAATCCTAGCTCCAAAGGATTCATAGTGAGTAGTGATGTATTTGATGAGAATCAATCTTGGTTTGAAGATGATTGCAAGAAAATCAACTTTTCTTATGACTTAGAGGATGATTTCCAACACTATCAAGCAAAGCTCCAGACACTTGAAGAATCAAGTGAATCAGAGGATGATCAGAGGACACCTAGAAGAGAGATCAAGCCTTGGAACTCAAAAGGTAAAAACAAAATGAAGTAATTAAGAGATCTACCAGAATCATCTCAACAAACAATCCGAAGGTCTACAAGGGAAAAGAAGAAGCCAAAAAGGTATGGATATGATCTCTCATTGGTCACTAAGCATTCTATATACATGGCTAACGATATGAACTCTAAAGAACCTTCATCGTACGAGGAAACCAAGAAGAAGCCAGAATGGAAGCATGCCATGGAGGAAGAGATTGTAGCATTGCAAGAGAACAACACTTCGGACTTAGCTAAGTCCCCAATCAAGGCCTCAATCATGAAGGCCATTAAATCCAGATGGATCTATAAGGTAAAAAAGAACTTTAATGGAACCATAAACATGTAATATGCAATTTTTGGAAAACAAATCATGAAAAACACCATTTCCCAATTTGATGCCCCAAAAATACAATGGCAATGTCCCGAAAATATGATGGAAATGTCCCAAAAATACGATGTCAATGTCTGGATGAAACAATTTCTCTAGGCATCATAGATGATAAATGGTAAGGTCTCAAAACACAATTTCTATGGCAATCAAAATGTTTAATCGCGCTGGCAATGTCTTAGTTCTAATTTCTGCAAGCAATCCTAATGCTTGTACACGATGTGATTTCTTGATGGCTTGGAGGCCTCGCAATACCCCTCGTAGCCAAGGGATATGCTCAGACCAAAGGCATTGATTATGAAGAGCATATTAGGAGGATTTTTTGAGTGCCTTCTTCCAGTTTTCTCTTCATGTTCAAAATCTGAAATTAGTGTGTCTTGAATCAAGCAAGAAATAAGTAGGTCTAGAGTAGGTTTTTGCAAAGATCCTCTCATACCTATACTTTGCCATCACCTCCTCACACCTCCACCACCAAGTATTGGCTTAATTATCCGGCCATGGTTGCACCCATTACTGTACAATACGTCTGTACCCCTGTAGCATTTTGGCAAAAAGAAGTAGGTGACTTACCAGATTCCATATGCCATATATCAGTATAAATTTTGGAAACCCTAAGAGCGAGAAACTCTAAGAGGCCACCTCATTGTATTTAATTTTGATCTCGCACTTGAGATTTCATTATTTGGTTTTGGGTATGGTATAGGATCACCATTATTTGATTTAGCCAAACTCTTCCATTCAAGCACCTTTTAGCCTATTACAACCATAGTTATTTTCGTACGCGTACGCAAAATTGTCCGTACGTACGAATCCGTCCGGTTATGTTGGAGTATGTTCGAATTCGTACAAGCTAAGTTCTGAAAATTCTTTCGACGACCGCTAGTAGTTTCGAAAAGCAATTTCAGCCAACTTCAACCGAGACCACCTAAGGTATGCTATTATCATCTATGCTCGTTGCTTAAGCCTTACATAATACATACACACACTCGAGAGTCGGGACTCAGGATGCTCATGTATGCATTGTGATCCATGGGCCTTGCCTCACATTATGGCATGATGCATCCTACATGTGGAGCCACATGATACAAGTGAACATAGTATAAACTTTAAAGTTTAAACATACAAGCTTGAAGGTTGAAGCCACATGATACAAGCCACATACATCATGCATGTGTAGCCACATGTATGTGTAACCACGTGATATAAGTGATTATGCTATATAGTTTAAACATTATGAATTCTAATTCATGATGTTTGTCTCTTAGCAGGGTATATTTTTCATACACAATGGGTCTAACCAAAAGTAGAGAGTGGGAGCATGTTATCCAAGTGAAGGCTTTAGGGAAACTGCAATTTACTTGTCAATGCAAGTATTGCTCACATAAATTTGATGGAGGATCTTCACGTATTTGAGCTCATATTTTGGGATTGCCGGTCTATGGTGTATCACTTTGTGGTAAAGTCCCCAATAATGTGAAGGAAAAAGTGAAGAAGTCAATTGGACATGCTGATGTATCTAGAGGAAAGTGGGCAAGCTAGCAAGAATTCTTATCCCTCTTCTTCCAAGAAAAGGAAGCTAAGCCAACAAGCTTTATCTAAAGCATGGAATGTGGAAGCTTGCAAAAAAGCCAAATTGACGAAGATATACCTTTTTGGAAAGTGAGAAGCCCTTATTTCAAGGAAATGGTTGCAACTATTGGACATATTGGTCCTTCTTTTACTGACCCTTCTTTTTATGCATGGGGAAAAATTGAATTGAATGATGAGATACAAGTCATTGCAAATGATCTCAATATCATAAAAGAAAAGTGGAGAAAATATGGATGCAAAATTGTTTCTAATGGATGGTCTAATACTAGGCATAGACATGTCATCAATTTTCTTGATTCCTCTATTCATGGGGCCATATATTTGATACCTATTGATAACTTAGATAAAAAAATCTAGTGAATTTATTTTCAAACATTTGAAGGAGGTCATTATTGAAGTTGATCTTGAAAATGTAGTACAAGTTTGCATGGATAATGCATCCAATTGCATAAGGGAAGGAGAAATGGTTGAAAATGAATGGCCACATATAGTTTTTACAAGGTGCACACGCCATTGCCTAGATCTTCTTTATGAAGACATTGGCAAATTGGAGTGGGTGTCTAAAGTAATTGAAAGTGCATGCAAGATTGTGAAATTTGTGACAAGAACGGGGAAAGTTTTAGCACTTTTTAGATCCCTCAGCTCAAGGGGCTGGATAAAACCTGCCTCTACATGTTTTGCATACTATTATATCATGTTAGAGAATCTTTTGGATGATATATGCTTACAAGGACTCAAGAAATTTCTTGTGGATGATAAATTTCTGAAATTAAAATGCTCAAGGTCAGCCTTATGCACTGAGATGTATTATATTGTGTTTTTTAATGCATTTTGGCATGATGCAAAGCTTATTGTGAAGCTATGTGCTCCGATTTTGAAGATTCTCCGTTTATATGATAGGGAAGGTGCAACCATGGGGCTTATATATGAGCTCACAGATCATATGGTTGAGAAATTGCAAAACATGGATGGTGTTGATGAATCAAAATCGAATGAAATCAAGACTTTATGCATTGATAGATGGGACATGATGCATACACCATTGCATGTAGTGGGATTTATGTTGCATCCCATATGGAAAGATAAGAATCAAGAAAGTGACATTGAGGTGCATGACGGATGGATAAATTTTTTGGAGAAGTATTGTCATGGAAATGTGGAATTGATGGGTGACTTGATGGAAGATAATGACAAGTACAAAAATGATTATGGTTCATTTGCTTCATCCGTTGTTCATGATCCTAGAAGAATGCAAGAAGGTGTAAAGTGGTGGGAGATGTTTGGCAGCTGCACACCTAAATTGAAATCTCTTGCCTTAGATTTTTATGTCAAGGATCACGTGCCTCTCCAGGTGAGAGGAATTGGAGTACTTAATTCACTCATGTACACAAAGAGGCGGAGTAGATTGCTATCTTTTAATGCTAATAAATTTGTTCACATACGTACTAATTTGAGGCTATTGTCAAAGGTGAAAGAAAGCGGATTTGAAAGAATGGCAATTACACAACATGCTCAACAAGGAAAAAGATGAAGATCGTCTTCTTGCTTTTCAAAATATGAGAGAAGCTGAAATTGGTCCTATGGATGATGGACTTAATGAATCTACCAATTTTGATGCACAATCATTGAGGGAAGACACACCTAGTAGCAATATTGGGACATCATGTTTGGTTCATAATTATGATGCCTTTCTTGAGGATGATGATGTTATTGATGGTGATGATGATGATGATGATGATGATGACAATTCTCTTTAAAGCTGAAATTTCAATGTTAATGGCAGACAGTTTTTGTTTATCATGCATTATGCATGCTCCATGGCACATGTATGATGCTATATATTTATGAATCATGATTATCTAGAATCTGAATTCTGAAATCTAAATTTTAATGTGACTTTTGAGAGGTCTATGTCATACTATCGTCTACAATGGTGAAGTGTGATTGCTCTTACTCTTACAAGTTATGTCTGTTATATTTTATGGCTATTTTGTATTAATTTTCAGATTTTTAGTACTTCCTTTTTTGAGACGTATGATATGATTTTATCTGAAATTCCATACTTTTTTCATACTTCCATAGCCGTATGCATTGGAAATACGGTTCACATGTGGAAAAACTATGATTACAACTAGTGCAAGGTTTTGGATAGTCATCATATGATGAATTTTGAAGAAGCATTTCAAACAAAGTTTTTTGAAGATCATTCGGAAACATGTTTTGAAGCCCCCAAGGAAACCACAGCTAGGCTCAATGGCATTTCTCTAGATAACAAGCACTCTAAGATGATCCCAGTGACACTTGGTGCACGTGTCATAGAATGAAATGAGAAACTAATGTTTTTGGCAAAGAAACATATCCACAGGGACCAAGTTGCTTACAGCGCAAAAGTGTCCAAGGAGGCTAACATGCTAGTTTTGTGGAAAGGGTGGCCATGAGGCCAAGGATTGTTATTTTTTGAAGGGTCTTGGGAACCAGGCTATGATGCCAGGACAACCACGAGCAACTCAATGGGTAGGGGTGGCTCAGTCCTCCTTGTTAGGGCAACCACCCTTACCATCCACTACAACACCTTCTGTAACAACTTTTTACACCAATCAAGGACATCAATGGCAAGAAGGTAGGCCTCGTCAGAACTGACCACCTATGCCTATAATGTGTTACAGATGTGGGGAGTATGGACATTTCCAAAGTAAATGTTCCCTTCTCGAGGATGCCCCACCATGCAAAAACTGTCCTGAAACAAGGGATCATTACACGAAGGACTGCCCAAAGTCAATGCCGTCCACAAGCACACAAGGTAACTCTTGCCCCCTACATATGATCACAATAACTAATGATGAGGGCAATGTAGACTCTCCAAGTGCCCGAGTAGTCCAGCTTGAGGAACTTCCCGGAGTAATGACTAGGGCACAAAAGCAGAAAGCGGCTTTGAAGGGTGCTGCCAAGGAAGCAACAGATCTAGCATGTTCGACAAAGGACAAGGGAAAAAAAACTATGGAGCATGATCCTTCTCAGGAAGCCAAACACAACCAAGACAAGGAGAAAATCTCACTAGGAAGAGTAGGAAGAAATGAAGATACTCTTAAGCAAGTTATCGACAAAGCTTATGTAGTATCTAAGGAGGACCTAAGGGACTTTCAGAATGGAGCTACTTCAAGGAACAATCAAGAAGGTTTTCTCACTACAGTTCAAGTCTTGCAGAACACCTACCAACAGGTATCTTTATATAACTTGTTAACTATGAGTCCTGGATTCAGAGGAGAAGTAATGGCTGCCATAAATGGGTTAGACCCTGGCACCTTATTAAGTGGCGGGCAAGGCTTCACTTCTCTAATTTCCCAACAAATACCTATACCCTCAACTTCTCGCTCGGAACCATCTAGGATGGCACCTCTTACTGATTACAGGAGTCCGAGATTAACTGTAAGTATCAAGGGCACTCCCTTGGTAGGAGTGATAGTTGATGGGGGATCCGGTATTAACATGATGCCTGAATACACAATGACGTTGCTAAATTTAAATCCAACTAAAGCTTCTTATAATTTTAAGGACGTATTTGCATGGAGTTAACAAAGATTTGACAGGAATACCAAAAGAGTTAGGAATACACACTAACCCTCTAGTGGCAGAAGCTCGACCAATTAGAGGGAAAATGTATAGGCTAAATCCCAAATATGCAGAAGTCAAGAAGGAAATCCAAAAAATGGAGGAAGCAGGTGTCATAATTTATGTAGAACATTCAGAATGGTTGTCCTCCATGGTCATCGCACCTAAGAAGCAACCTAATAAAATCAGGGTTTGTGTTCACTTAATATCTCCGTAGCTTGGCAACCCTTTGAGCATTGGGGAATAGACTTTGTCAGCCCAATTTTTCCCGTAGCACGAGATTCAGGTGCAAAATATCTTCTAGTGGTGATGGATTATGCCACTAAGTGGGTTGAAGTAATAGCCAGTAAGGAATGTATTGCTGAAACGGTAGCCACCTTCTTGTATGATTACATCTTTTGTAGATATGGATGTCCAATAGAGGTAAAAACAGATCAAGGATCCCATTTCGTCAACAAGGTATTGACTTTAATTTTTGAAAAGTATCAAATATTCCATAAGAAGTCATGTGCATACTACCCAAGGGCAAATGGTTAGGCAGAGAGCACAAATAAGGTTCTCATGCTCCTACTGAGAAAAACATGCTTACAGTTCCCTAATACATGGGGACAGGCATATCTTGGAACATTATGGGCCTACAGAATTTCATTCAAGGCCACAATAGGACATACTCCATTTGAGCTAGTCTATGGAATACAAGCAATTGCTCCTTTTGAGTTCTTGCATGGCTCAATCGAATTCCTGGGTTTACTGGCGCACTCTGAGCCAACATTGTGAGGCTACAACTTCTTGAAGAAAAGAGAAGGATAGGCAATGAGACTCTGGTGGCAATACAAGAAAAAAGGAAACAGGATCATGATGCAAACCTCTGGAAATCAAAGATTAAGAAAGGAAGCTTAGTTTTGTTTTTCGACTCGCGGCTCTTTGAGAAGAAAGCGAGGAAGAAGTTGATGCCGAGATGCAACGGACCTTTTAGGATCATAGGCACACTTCCAAAAGTGCAGTACAGATCTCCACATTGACTGGCACGATACTGCCCTTAGTCAACGAATCTAAGCTAAAACCCTATGTGGAATGATAGGAAAGCAGGAACTTGCCCTTGTATATAATGTATATACCTCTTATGTCTTTTCCTATTAGCTTATGTCCTTCCCTTATTAGCTAGTGGATTTTTTTTCATCTATCTTCTTCTGGTATCCCATTTCCCTTTCCACCCACTACCACTACTACTACCACCTGGCACCACTACCATTTTCCTCTTGCTATTCATAGGCATTATGCTACTAACTTCTTCTACCTCCTATCACATAGGGATTCTCCTCCGTTATCCTTCCTATGCCACTTCTCTAAGTAAAGAATGGCAAAAGATCACTTTATAACACTTACCTAAACGACCAACTCTTTTGCACCTTCATCAGGGCGATCTCTCCTCCACCCCCTTCCCACTTCTTTGGGCGACCTCACCTCCACCTCCCTCTAATGCTAGCTAGGGCGACCTCTCCTCCACTAACCCCCTTCCCACTTTTTAAGGCTACCTCCCCTCCTCTCCTCTCTTGTGTTGACTTGGGCCACCTTCCCTCCTCTCTCTAAGTGACCACTAATTCCACCGCCCCTCCTCCTTCCTCTAGTGTGACTAGGGCCTCCCTCTAAGTGACCATTAAGGCCACCTCCCCCCCTCCTCCCTCTAGTGTGACTAGGGCCACCTCCCCTTCTCCTCCCTCTAAGTGACCACTAAGGCCACCTCCCCTCCTCCTCGCTTTAGTGTGACTAGGGCCACCTCCCCTCCTCTCCCCTCTTGTGTTGACTTGGGCCACCTCCCCTCCTCCTCCCCTCTAAATAACCACTAAGGCCACCTCCCCTCCTCCGCCCTCTAGTGTGACTAGGGCCACCTCCCCTCCTCTCCCCTCTTGTGTTGACTTGGGCCACCTCCCCTCCTCCTCCCTCTTAAGTGACCACTAAGGCCACCTCCCCTCCTCCTTCCTCTAGTGTGACTAGGGCCACCTCCCCTCCTCCTCCCTCTAGTGTGACTAGGGCCACCTCCCCTCCTTCTCCCTCTTAAGTGTTCACTAAGGCCACCTCCCCTCCTCCTCCCTCTAAGTGTTCACTAAGGCCACCTCTCCTCCTCCTCCCTCTAGTGTGACTAGGGCCACCTCCCCTCCTCTCCCCTCTAAGTGTTGACTCAGGCCACCTTTTCCTCCACCTCCCTCGCCCTCCCTCTAAACTCCCTCTAAACAAGGGCGACCATTCCTCCCCCTCCCTATAACCTCCCTCCCCCTCCCTCATACATGGGGCGACCTCCCCTCCTCCTTCCTCTAGCCTATCTTACCTCCCTCGCCCTCCCTCTCACCTCTTTAACATGCTCATGGGTGACCTCACCTCCCTCTTATGCTACAAGGCGACTTCACCGACTTCCCATGCTCATGGGCGCCGTACCTCCATCCTATGCTACATGGGCGACATCTCCTCCACCTTACCATGACATGGGCGACCTCTCCACCCTCCCTCACTTTTACAACTTCTCCAAACTCCCCAGCTCCACTAATCCTCAAGTAAGGAGACCTCCTTCCTCTAAGGTTATTTAAGCGGTCTACCAAGGTTATCTAAGCGGTTTAGCTATTCCCTCTCTCTCATATAAAAAGGGAGACCTCCCCTCCATCTCCTACATGCTAAAGCATAATGCCTACTCTCCTCTTCTACTTATTATCACAACAAGATTCTCCTTCATTTGCAATCCTCAACATCCATCCCCTCATACCCCCAGGCCACCTTCCCTACCTCTCCCTCATCGAGGGGCGACCTCCCCTCCTCCTCCCTCTAGCCTCTCACCCTTCCCTCGCCCTCCCTCTCACCTCCTTACTATGCTCATGGCCGACTTCACCTCCTTACAAGGCTACAAGGGAGACCTCACATACATCTATGCTCATGAGCAACTTCACCTCCTTACTATGCTCATGGCGACTTCACCTCCAAGGGCACCTCACCTCCCTCCTATGCCTATACCCCCTCTTTAGTGCATCTAGCAAATATACCTCTAACCGAACCACCGTATAATCAACCTCTCCACAATCCCTCACTTTAGCAACTTCTTCCCCACTCATCCACATTTGTGGGCGACCTCTCCACCCAGTAACCTCTCCATCCTTCCTACATGGGAGACCTCCCCTTCCCCTTTCTTCCTATTTGCCTCCTGAATTGGCGACCTCCCGTCCCCCTTTCTTCCTCAATTGGCGACCTCCCCTCCCTTTCTTCCTCATTGGCTCCTAATCGGCGACCTCCCCTCCCCTTCTCCATCTAAAATCCGGGCGACCTCTTCTCATCCTATTTCGTCTTTCCTCCCCTCCTATTTCTGGCGACCTCTCCTCCTCTTATTTTTGGCTGCAGCGACCTTCACTACTCCCTCCTCCTCTCGCTAAATTCTCCTTCCCCAACACTAAATCTGGGGACCTCTCCTCCACCTACCAAAGCGTTCACAACGTGGCATTATTGGGGCATCAACATCAAATGATCCTAAATTAGATAGTGCTATCTAATTTTATCATCCTAATTACGTTGACAATACACTCCAGCCACACGTCGACTTCACCCTGACTATATATGACAGCGCATGCAAGCTAAACATCGACCTCACCCTGACTATATGTGGCAGAGCATGCAAGCTAAATATCGACCTCAGCCTGCACCTTTACCCTTGTGTAACTACCTCGACAGTGCTGCCCTTTCATCACCAGCGGTTCTGCCACCCCACATGCATCTAGCTACATAATATCTGCTCAGCCATCGCCACCCGACAGTCGCCGGGACAATAGCGGGTAGTGTGGCTGGTTCAAGAAGCAGAAGTTCATGGGCTAGTTAATCTAACAACAGCTCAATTTCTACAGCGAGACGGTCCAAGCAGAACTGAGGCAGAACCGAGATTGCGGCTGGTTGAAGAACCAGAAGTCATTGGGCTAGTTCATTTGACAATCAATCAGAACCAAGGAGTGCGGCTGGTTGAAGAAGCAGAAGACAATCGATCAGGCAGGTCACGCATCACACATCCAAATTCTTGCAAGCAGCTCGATTCAACAATCATATGGTCATGCATCAAACCTCTAAGTTCTTGGCTCCTCTCACAACCACTCTCTGCCCACCTTCTTCTCACCTTGGGATTAGCCCTCTGCCTTAATATTGATCCTGCTAAACACTCACCTCACTTCTCTTTCGACACTACTGGGCATATTCCTCACAACGGTATAGGGCATAGTTCTCCTTCCGACTACTCTAGACGCCCTATCGATCATAACTAAGGGGGGAGCAGCTACACCAATCTTGCAGAAAGATTTGATCGCACAACAATTAAAGGATACATCAGGCACATTCGATTAATACAACAGATTCACTAAGCACTATAGAACCTGAGTTCTCTTCCTCAGTAATGACATCTTCTTTTGTGGAAATAGAGGACACATTTTCTGAATTCAAAACAGACACAGAGAGTGCATCTTGGCAATCTAGTTCCTAGGGCGACTCTAGTGATTCATTGTACATGGTCTCTGAGGAGAATCCTTCCGAATCCGAGTCACTAGAAGAGGAGAATCAACAGGATAAGGGTGCATCTACAGCGACCACTCAAGCAACCACTCAAGCAAGCACTCACATCAAGGACATTGGAGCACCATCAGCAAATGTTGCCAATGTGGCCACGACAACAGAAATCATCATCTCCATTCGAGGGGAGATCTCTCTGAAGTTGGATTTAAACATTTTCGGTAAGCTTAAAAACTCCTTCACTTTAGAGGAATTGGGCAATATGGGGTTAATCACGATAGCAAAAGCCAAGCTCCCATCCCTCAGTGATCCTCAAAATTGTGGTATGGAGATCCTAACCCTGTTCAAGTCATTTCCATCCCTTTTTGGAGGTAGGATCACTAAGGAGAAATTAGCAATTATGTTGGGCAGCCAAAAGATTCCAGAAAATAAGAAAGCAGGCAGTTATGCTGAATTGCGAGTTCCCGATATCTTACAGGCATGTGCAACTAATTTTTCAACTCCAAACTGTAGTGAAGTCATGTTGAAGCGGCTACTCTTATTCAAGGCATTGTTCCTCCTCAAAGATAATTTACACTTCACGGATATCAAGATATGTTAACCCCTTCTCTGCTTCGTCAATGCAAAACCCTATCCATATCATAAAACTCTTCTTCAGACTCTCGCCGAACGAAAGAAATGCTATGGGTAGCAGGTAGGCAAGAAAGCTCTTACCTTCAAAGTGGTAGGAGGTCACATTATGCTCTACGTCTCTAGGTACTTTTCAGCCCTACATCGAGAGATATGTCGCGCCCGACATCATCTAAACAACCTAGTACAACGCATCCTCAAAAGAAACGAAGAGTGAAGATACAAAGGGATTCCAGAGAGGCACTCGATGCTCTAATCGAACAACAAGGATATGCCCGAACAACAAAAAAGGTACGCACATCAGCTAATACCCCATTTCCACCTATCAGACTCGTGCCTACTTCCTCTAAGACTCGTGCCTACTTCCTCTAAGAAAGCTTCTCCCGCCGTTCCATCTCCCCCACCTTCACAAACCCCACACACCTGAGATGCACCCACTGTCACACCCCATTCCACTCCCACTCCTTCTCCTACCCTACCCACTCACATCACCATCGACCCACCTATAGACCCCATTCATCTCCAATTTCAAGCATTATCCACACCACCACCTTCCCCTCCACACCCTGCACTGCCCCACTCCCCCTCACCACAAGCACCATCACACCCCCCATCGCCACCTCCACCACCACCAACATCTATCCCTCCAAATGATACACCCATCCCACCTACGCAGAGTCCAAACACTATACAATAACCACCGTTTGAAATACTACCCTTTCCACCTTCATTCCGGTTCTCTCCTTTGCGACATAATCCCGCTACAGATTTACCTCCGAACCCATTTCTTGACTCTTTCTATTCACCCAGTTTAGAACGCCAACAGCTATCCGCAAATGAAACGTACAAAAAACATATTTGGCCCTTAGTTCTCGATCACTTACAGAATATGTGTCAGATAGATGTCTCCAAGAATAGATTTTCCAAAATTACTAACAAACTTTTGGAAGACATGCAGGCTTGTCTCGATTTAGAGAATCGGCTACGCACTCATGCTAACTTGCTGAATGAAGAATGTCTCAGAGTGAGTCTAGTCAACAAGGAAATGTACATGCAAATAGTAGAATTGTCTGGACACTTCAGGGATGCAAACAGGGTTGAAAAGAAAGTACAGAACCTAGAAGCATTTCTGCAGGATGAAGAAGAGAAGAGCACAAAATTGAAGGCTGAGAATAAGGCTCTTAAAAAAGCTAACAAAAAGCTATTGGCTGAAAATGCACTGCGAAGGAAGCAAAGAGATGCATGCACTGCTAAGGAAGCAAAGAGATGCCCTAAAATCCAAATTTAGTGCCTTAAAATCTTTGCAGACTTCTTCTTCAGACACAGAGGACGTCCCCCAAGCAGCAAGAGAAGATGAAGACCAAGTAGATAATCCAAATGTAGGCCAAGAGGACACTCCAGTTGGGAATTGAAGGCCTGGGAAGCAGCCTGCATGTGACTAGCATAATTGTCAATTGGACAGAGATCACACATTTTTGCTGTAGAGTGTCCTAGTACTTTATTTTATTGCTGCACAGTGTCATAGTATTTTATTTTGTACCAGTTTTATAGAACTTCATGGGACTTTATTTTGTACTGGCAGCAATCCTTGCAGGATTATATTTGGTAGTACATGATGTATTCACTCCACTTACTCTCTTGATATGTTTGGCACGTCATGATGTAATCACTCCATTTATTCTCTTGAAACACCTCAGTTATTGATTTTTCCTTTCTCTTCGAGACGGAGTGGCGGGCAACCTGTAGAATGAATTTTTTTTTTGAAGAACAGAGTAAAGATGGCCACCAAGGAACCAAATAACCAAATTAGGCGCCAAGACGTCCAAATTCTGGAGTTGGGCGCGAAGACGTCCAAATTCTGGAGTTGGGCGCGAAAACGTTCAAAATCTGGAGTTGGGCGCCAAGACATCAAAAAACTGGAGTTGGGCACCAAGACGTCCAGACGGTAGAGTTGGGCGCCAAGATTCCCAAGCTTTGGAGAAGAGCGACGGCATGCCCAGATTTATCAAGACGACAAGCAGACCTGACAAGGAAGCCAAGTGGGCCCCAACCACTCATCATTATACGACAAAGTCTGGTACTGGCGGCCAGCCATGCTGACAATTGAAACCGCCTAGTGCATTAACTTCCCATTACTCTCATGTAACAGACTCTTCTATTGTAACCAGTTCCTCACCTCTCTCCTATAAAAAGGGGAAACCTCAAGAGAAGAGGATATAGCATATAGTGCACACTACAGGAGAGTATAGTTGAGAGTGAGAGCGGGCTTAGAGCTCGTAGAGACCTGCTTATGTTGTTTGCTTATGCTACTTATGTGAGAATACTTGGACGTTGAATTTTGTCGTTCCATTGTTTTGCGTTTGTAGGATAAGTGGTATGATTAGCTAATGGCTTATACAGATTGTGTTACATTTGGTTGCCCTAGTTTGCGTTGAATATAGTGTTGTCTTGTGCTCTATTCTATTGCATGCTTGTTGCTCTTGTGACTCTTACTCCTAAGGGTAGTTTGTAGTGGTGATAAGGAGGCTTGGTGATAAGTGTCTATTAAGGTAATGTGCTTAAATGCTCCCATGCGCTTACATGTTCTCCAGGAGTAGTGCATTTTGCATTCCTTGCACCCACACACTTCACTTCACCATCTACAGGTATGAGGTTATTCAAGAGCTTATGTTTGAGTTCCATAGATTTGTGATTGCATGTCCTTATAAACTTGAATAGGGTAAATATACTGGAATTGACAATTAAGTTGATATAAACCATTAGATGCCGGTTGAACTTTGTGCTAGTGGATCTACAATTTGGAAAGACTACCTTTTGAAGATCAAAATGTCATTAATATCATAAAATCCATGTGTTGAAAGGCATAGACTAAGTACTTCTACCTTAAAGTTGGAAAAATCAATCCATAGATTACAATAAAAAAGAAATATGGAATAACATCCACTAGTGAAACCCTTAGATGATCCGTAATATCATATTGCATGGAATTCTCGCTAATTTTGTTAGATAAGGAGTGAAGGATTGAGACTTAGTATTGTTTTGAGTATACACCTATCACACTTTGATCCATAGAAGGATGAAAATTCATTAGTTATCGATTATATGACTTTTCAAAGATTTATGTAAGAGATGCTTCCAACTTAAATGGGTAAGCTGATAGATCTATTATGTAGATGATACCTACACCTAATTAGGTCCAAGAAAGAACAAAAACTGAGAAGATTTCTTTGGGAAAAGAAAATGTTTGGAAAATTTAGAAAGGTAACAATCATTTTTGAAAATTAGGGTTTGTTGGAAATTAAGGATAGCACCCTAAATAGGACATTTTTCTCACTTCCGCAACAATACTTGATCCTGCTTGTAATTGATGCTTCTTCACCATGGCGTGACTGGCTTTTCGCAAAGCATACTAAATGGTGGAATGGGAAAACAAATGTGTGCTAGTCCTTGCTTCTTCCTTCCCAGGGTATTCATGTGCATTGTAACTCAATGAGGGGGTTTAAGAAACTGAAATCTTGGTGGACAAAGAGGCTTTGAAGTATCACTCCTTATCATGAGAACACGAGACATACTTTTTAGTCATGCACCCATATTCAGAGTTGTTGGAACACTATTCCTCTTTCTTTTTTTGGAATGACAAGCCAAGACAGCTCAAATGCACCATATTTGAGTCAACCGATACCAATCTTCAATGGATGATTCAGCATTGTGTTTTCTTCCCGGTCTTTAATATTTGGAAGCATCTAAATAAAGATGTCTTCAAAAATCGAGGCAATGTTCTGAAATTCTCATGGCAAATTTGCAATGCTTAGCTTAGGCTTGATATTAATGCCCTATCAGCACAGGATTAGGTATAAAGCATTCACTTGAGGTTTTTAGATACTTCTAGGAGTAATCTGTACATACCTCTCCTTAGGCTTGTAGACTTCTTGGTGGGATAGGGAAGCCCCCAACTTCACCATATTCTTTGTATATTATTCTTTGCAATCATATTAAAATGAGAATCCCCCCTCCCTCCCACCCAACACACACACACACACACACACACACACACACACACACACACACACACACACACACACACATAGGCAAAATCTATGCAAAATGGTGATGATTTTGGTGGTGACATTCCCAAATGTTTATGTGAAGTTGTGAACTTGATTGTACTTATATAGTGATTGCTGTGCTTCTTTAGATTTAAAAATCTTTAGCTTTCTCAATGGTTTGGGAGTAGAGATTTATGATAGAAGTGTAGAACTGGAATATCTAGAATTAACATTATTTAAATTCCTCATTTTGAATTAAACATTTTGTATTAGGCTGAGTTTCCCCATCACTTTGTGAAGTGATAGAAACTCAGTTTGCCCATTATGGCTGAGTTCGCCCATCACTTTTGGAAATGATAGAAACTCAAATCACAGAGCTTCTTGTGAATGCATGTGCATGGTGTGCGTACATTTTGGGGTGTGTGTGTGTGCGCATGTGCATTGATGATGTTAGTGGGCATGTCATAGTATTGAGTCGATAGTATATAGTCTTGTGGTTGAAATACCGTGAGCTTATTGTCTTGTGGTTGAAAACCATGAGAGCTTATGAGCCAATGGCTATATAGTCTTGTGGTTGAAATACCATGAGCTTATAATATACAGTGGAGCTGATGGCTATATAGTCTTGTGGTTGAAATACCATGAGCTGATGGCTTTATGGTCTTGTGGTTGAAATACCATGAGTTTATAGTGAATTTGGGGTTGCTTGGGTTCATCTTGGTGTATAATAAATAAATATGGTACTATTTTACTCTAATGCTTAGATGTTTTTCATCTTTGGTCAAGGAAGTTTTTGTCTGTAGTGAAATCTTCTCAATTACTTTTTTCTCTTTGTTCAAAAAGGTTGCTCCTTTAAGAAAGACAGTTAAAAGGCCGGATTCTTTATTACTTGTAATAAGGTCTTTTGTGGTTCTTCATCCTTAGGTTGATCCGCAATCATCATTAGTGGACCTTTTCCCATCATCAGCATCATCTCCTCATCATCATCAACGGCCTAATGATGAAGACATTTGTCCCCCTTTTAGAAGTGGGATTTTTTTCCCCTCACTTCATTCCACTCGTACGTGGTGAAAGTGGGAAGATAATTTCCCACAAATGGGATGGCCCAGGCACCTGAGTCCTCACTAATAAGCTGTGCCTAATAAGCCTAGTGGTAGAAATGTGCAGCTCTTCATGCAGTCCTTGCATTTCGGGTATTAGACAAGAAATGGCATAGCTAATGAGAATTCTACAAGGTAGATGGTGTACAAGGCATATGGTGGCCGATCATGGCACTAACTATTAGAGACTTGAGTGGAGTCCAAGTTGTTACTCTGCTTTCAACTATCTAGACTCATGAGAGTCTAGAGATCGCGAATGAATGAGCTCTTTGAGAGTCGGACTTTTAGTGTGGCAAATGCTCACAGCTCATGCTCTCAAGCATGTGCCTCCCTGTCTACTGGGCTGCAAGGCCATCACAATTTGTACAAGAATGTGCCTCTCTCTATCAGGCATTGGCTCCGAAAACAAACTCTGTTTAGGGTTATGGGTTGCAAGTTGCAAAGCATGCAGCTTCTTTCTCTCTCTAGAGATCATGCAATGACACAGGCTTGAGAGCCGTTCTTGGGAAATGCTGAACAGGTGGGAACGATCTTTGAAATGACTGTTTGATTATTGGCGGCATAGTGCAGAAGCAAGGTAAAAAAACATCAGATACAATGCAAGCTAATACACCTATTCGATTCAGTGCTATTTGAATCGAAGGGTGTGAGATTCACCTGAAGTGGTAATACCAAAGGATCCCTCGAGCATTGTGTGTTACAGCACGTATGGATTTTTGTGTCTTTGTGATATATGTGAAATTGAATACGTGTTCTAAGAGTCTGTTCGTGTCTTTGTGATGTGTGCATTGTCGTCATCTGCATTGTACCATCTAACATGTGAAATGAAGGTGAGGTTTTTAATTTGCTCATAGAGTTCATGAGCTTGAAAAAAAAAAACTCTGCCAAGGTTCATGTGCTGCAAGTTGCAAAACTTGCAGCCTTTTTCTCTCTCTCGAAATCATGCAATCATGTACAGGCTCAAGGGCATTTCTTAAGAAATGCCAAACAGCCAGGCAGGATCTTCAAAATAATTGGTGACATAGTTCAGAAATAAGGAAAGAAATCTGATACAATGCAAGCTAATACACTCATTCAACTCAATGCTAATTGAATTGAATGATTTGCGATTCACCCCCGATATGAACACCAAATGATCCCTCGAGTTCATTATTTGTGTTACACCACGTATAAATTTTTAATTTTATGTGTATGCAGAGACTGCAGTGCATCTGGTTTACATGCACAGTCTAGTTTTGTGTGTTTGTTTGTGATATATGTGACATCGTACATGCGTATTCTAAGTGTGTGTGTTTCTGTGTTATGTGCATTATCAGCATCTGCATTGTACCATCCAACATGAGAAATGAAGTTGGGATTTTTAAATTGCTCTATGGTGATTTCATTCCAAAGAAGCAAGTCTGGATTTTTTTAGTATTCTAGAAATATGTTTTGTTTCCCTCAGAAATTACAGGAATTTCATGCTGTAGAGCTGTGTGCACAAACTCAACTTGAGGGATGCGAAAAGAAGCTCCTCTCAGGGATAACCCAAGACCTAGTTGGGACAGAGCCGAAGGTGATGTCCTAATGTGGGCTGATCAAGAGAATAGAGATATGAATTCCTGCATCAAAGTGAAGAAGTTTTTGGTGGAAACTGACCCAATCAACCACTACATGAAGATGGTTGTTAGGAAGAGGTAGAAGATTTTGAAGGTGCTAGCATTTCACTATGAGATTGTCACCCAGACTAAAAGCTCAAAGGGAAATGGAGAACTCCTTGGATCATAGAAGATTGCAGCTAAACTTTTCAAGCCCTTGGTGGCAACATGGAGATGGTGAAAAATCCATGTTGATTTGGTTCATCGTAAATTAAGGAATCCTGACCAGTGCCAAAAGCAGCTAGGATTGAGCAGCCCTTGTGCCCACAGTAGTGTAGCATAGAGAGAACTTCAAAGGTCTATTCTTCCAAAGCAAGAGAACAATAGATTCTAAGCTACCTATTCGGAATTCCCTACATCTGTGTTAATAACATGGTGGAACCCTCTGAGAGCATTTTACCAAGTAGTGAATGCATCCATGGCCTGATCACTAATTATTGCTAAGTTTCACTTGCTTCCTTTTACCTTCTCGCTGAATGTCACAGTTACGATTTTGTTCCATCAACTGCTTCCAATTACTACAAACGCACTGCTGTTCCACCTGTTAAGTGTGAATAAATGGAGGGTGGCTTGTGCCTTTTTTAACAATTCCTGGTGGAACTACAATATTTTTAGACTCCAGAGCTTGTTGCACTGCTCCAATTTGAAGGCAACCTATGTCTTCAAAACATTCTTGGCAAGAAGCTCTTTTGGGGGTAGTGTGATGTTCAGGACTTAGTAATTTGTTATCCATGGATAGTGGAAAAGTCGAGCATTGGAAAAATCAACTTGCATTTAGATATTTTGAAGACCATAATTCAGGAAACAGTCTGACACTTGTTTGGTACGCTGATTCTCCTGATGATTGGTAAGTAAAGATCTAGTAACAATTTCGCAGTTTCCTCCAACACTAATCCTGTGCTGAATCAGGACATTAAAGTGTTTATTGTCTGTGATGAAACAAGGACTTCAACTCTTTGAAATTCTGGGAAATTGTCAATATATTTAATCCTATCGTGTTGGAAGAGAATACGACAAATCTGATCAGGGAAATATAAAAATATCCATAATCCTAAATTACCGTTTAAAATGGGCATATCTGGAAACAGAATGTTCGGAACTTCCATGGAAAGACGAAACATATATTTTTCCCAAATTTTTCTTGTGACGAGATTGAAGTGAACTTGAATACAAACATAATGATATGAAATTTCTCTCAAGAATGGGAATAATTTTTTTGTGAGATGGAAAAAGAAAATGGCGAATTTGAGAGCATATTTTGATGCACCATTTAGGAAAAAATAATCAAATCATGTATATGATACGGTAATGACTAAAATTGAGGAGAAAAACTCAATTGCAACATCTGTCCCTCTAATATATCAATGAGTTCCAAAATCTTATGAAAAGTAAGGAGCACATTTTTGTTGTATTCCAAATTGCAACGTCTGTCCCTCTAATATATCAAAGAGTTCCAAAATCTTTTATTGTAACTAAACTTTATGTTAAGTAAGAATTCAAATTCCAGCTTTAAATAAAGGCATACAATATGAGAAGTCTGGAATGAGTTTACTTTGTAAAACCAATAGTTCATTTATATATGACTGTAGCTCAGTGATGAGTAGCACCTCCTTTAATGTCAATCCGGGAAGACATGAGGATGGTATGAAGACCTCGAGCAAGTGAAGGCACAAATGTGTGAGTGAGAAGCACACCAACATGCACACACGGCAAGAACAAAGAGAGTAGGACAGTGGAATTACTTCTATTATAACTAAGTTCTCATACAAGCTCAAAACTACAAGAAGCTATCCCAAAAAATGAGCTCTCTAGCTCTATTTATAGTTTTTGACTAGCTTTGGCCTTGTCCAGACCTAGTGTCTGGCTTAGTTAAAAATTAGGTTCTAGGGCTTATTTGAGGGCTCAAACGAGGTCTAAAAAATTATGAAAATTGGTAGGCACTTACTTCTAAGGCTCCTCAAGCTCAAGGACTCCTCGACTTGTACAAAATGGAGCTACAAAAAGGTGAAACGGTATTTACAAGGGTTTCTAGTGATGAGAATCACTTTTAAAATGATGTAAGGTTTGGAAAAATTTTAATGGGTTGCCTCAGTGCTAGATCTGCATGTATGCCCGTACCTGCTTCTTCCCGTATGATGCCAACACTCTCCCCCCCCCCCCCCCCCCCCCCCCCCAACGTCTGTCGTCTCTGACAGACCTTTGCTCAGCAGTTTGATCAATGTAGTGCTGCAGTATGTCGATTGCAAACTCTTGTTCTCTGATTCGTAGTCCCTTGACCAAGTCTCTTTGAAGGGCATCCCAATTAATTGCGCCAGGCATGTCAGGTTGTGGCGTGGTGTAGAGCTCCGAATGCATTGTTTGTTCGCACGCGAATAAGTGTAGCAGATGAGTTGGGCGTGGCGCCAACACTTCTGAGTGATTCCCAGAACCCCGTGGTGAACATGTCATCAAACGTTTGCTTGTAGAAAGCAGGGAGATATCTTATTCGTGCATGCCACGCATAAGCCACTCGGATACTCGGGGTCGTGCTCATATCATAAAGTAAGTCATAATTACCGTTAATGAAGCCCGGAATTGGCGGCTGGATGTGACGTACATTGCGGAAAGTCTTTAACACTTCTTGCATCATGTCCAGTATCTTGAGCATCATCTGCGCAGCGACGTCAGGCATGGGGTGGAGGCGTGGCATCCAATGTCTGATGGTAGCCATCATGTAAGCTACAGTAGGTGTGCCGGTTGGGGGTGCAATGGCGGGGTAATTGAGCCATTCTTTGCAATTGGCATTGTTCTTAACTTTTATGGCAAATGCCTTCCATGATCTTCTTCGTTGCACTGGCCCGAAGCAATTGTTATACTTCAAGTGCATTGGCGCGTGATCCCATGTTCGTAGCATCTCCGGATAGGTCTCCAGTAACTTTTGCCTCCAGGTGGGTTGGTATATGTTCCCTTTGTGGGCGTCCTCTGGAATGTCCTCGGGTTCAAATTGGGTAGCAAAAGTAGGGTACTTGTTGGTTTTACGTTTGATCTCAACATTGTAGTCTGCCAACAGTACAAAGTATGGCTTATATTGTAACTCGGAGCTGGTTATCAGTCTTCTAGGGGCGAGGTGCCTGAAATATTCTGATTGAAGTATGGTGTCTTCAATGGTCTTCATGGCCAGCATCTGCGTGGATATACGCTCCTCATGAGTTTGCCCCATTTCTTCCACTTATTTCATCCATGCCGAAGGGGGTTCTTCGCAAGTGTTCTGTCCCTCGTCAGTGATTCTACCTCCTGGAAGTGGTTGAGGCTCATAGTTATCTTCAAAGGTCTCTTCCACCGGAATGGTTATTGCTTCTTCCTTTGATGGATGATCGGGTGGAGAGGGGGTCGTTCATATTGTAACAACTTAATTTTCAATTCGGCAACTTGTTGGCATAGCTCAAGTAGCTCATTGGCCGTTGAAGATTCAGGCTCTGGTGAAGTAGAAGCATTGACCATCTCTTTAAGTTCTTCTGGGTGTGGTGGGGGCACTTGGGATCGTTGGAGTTCCTTTACCTAGTCTGCCAGTTGGTCGTGTGCGTCCAAGAGGGTCGCATAGTCTTCCAATACCTGCTGAATGTGTTCTGAGGGGATAGCTTGGAATTTGGTAGAATCTATAAGTGCCCCTGGGGTGCTTTCTATGGCTGCTTCGAGATTATCTTGATTCTGTTGTTGTAATCTTCTGTTCTCTTCTTGGGCAGCGCTAGGTGGCGTCGGAGTAGAGCCATGTTTCTTTGTAGTCTCGCATTGTGGGCTAGCTGATCTCTGAGTTGTTCTTCCATCGCCTTACCCGACTCTGTATACTTGGCTTCAAGCTTCGCATTCGATTGTTGGAGAGCGGTCACCTCATGTTGTAATGCTGTATTACTCAACTCCAAGGCATTGACACGTGTCTGGAGGTAAGACGATAGGGCACAAAGCTCTTTATTATTTTCTTCCAATAATCTGTATTCTTGCTTAAGCTGGACCGCAGCTTCGAACATAGTGTCTAGTGCTTGACTAAATGAGGTGGATGCAAGGGTAGAGGTGGAAGATGCAAGGGGTCGGGAAATGGGGAAGGGAAAAGTGGATGTTGTACCTACAGTGATTGGAATTGGTGACGTGAGTGAAGTGAAATGTGATGATGTTGGAACAAACGTGGGGTGGGTGGTCTTGTGGATGGTGAAATGTCCATGGGATCGGATGTGATTGTGTGTGAAGTGTGAATCGTGAATACGGGAATGGTGGGTGGTGTGTTAGTGGTGTGCGTGAATGTGGGTGAGGTGTGATGGGAAAGGGGGTTTCTATTATAATCATCAAGTTGTTGCATCATATTTACAAGGTTTGCCGAAAATGGAGGTAGGGTGGCTTGCGTTGGTTCTGAGGAGGTTAAGAGGGGTTCAATGGTTTGGGGTTGGGAAAGAGGAAATGGAGTAGTGAGGGAAATTGGGTGTGTTAACGTTTGGGTAGGGCCATGTGGGTGTCCGAGGGCTGGTAGATAAGAAGGGTGACCGATGATGGTTTGTTGGGTGGCGGGGTGACCTATATGAGGTTCGGAAAATTGGTTGGAACTGGTGGGTGTAGGTAAAGGGAAGGATGGAGAATTTGTGGTGTGTAGTATGGGTTCACTATGGGTGGATACTGGTTGTTCAGGAAGGCTAGTGGTGAGGGGTTCTCAGGGCTGGATGGGAGGTGATGGTGGAGATGGTATCTGTATATCTACAACTGGTTCATCACTGTTAGTTGGGCTGGCCATGTGAACATCTTCTTGAGTGGTGGTAGGGAGTGAGGTAGAGACTTCCATTTGGATCATCTTTCCCCTTCGCGGTCGCGTATCGATCCTTCGTTGGTCATATTGAGGGGTATTACGATATACCATGGTCCTCATGGCTTCCACGATTCCACAGGTATCTGCCAAAAGATTCAATGATTCTACAAATTGAGGGTCTACATTCTCCGCTTGAAGCATCTGGTTCACCAGTGCTCTATTTGCTTCTTCTGACAACTTATGCCTTTTCTGTACTTGCTTGATCGTTTTGTAGAGTCGTTTGAGTTGTGCAGTGTAGGCAAGGGCTTCCTCCTCACTCTCCTCTGATTCATTCCTCTGTAGCTCCTCTTGTTCATGTGTGCCTCCCGCCTGAGTGTGTTGTGCCTCATCTTCTCAATGTACCCTTCTTGCATCAGTCTGTGGCCGTCCTCTCTGGGATGATGATCCGGGGCCGTCAGTGTCTGAGAAGAACTCACTCTCAGATAACTGTGCTGTTTGCAAGAATCTCTCAAAGTCAAAGGATGTATCTTCTGCCAATGTAGCCATTGAGGCAAACTCAACATCGGTGGGTAGTGGAGGGGCTGATGGAGTGGGTTGTATCACACCCTCTGATTGTGGTCTTTGGAGATGGATCGTGAATGGGGCTATTTGTTCTTCTTCTCTGTGGGAAGCTTCTGTGGTGGCCTCACGAGGAATTAGAACCTGTGAAAGTGATCCACACATTCTTTTCGCGGGTTGAACCCCTGATTTCCGCCCCTGGAAGAATTCCAACTGTGAGTACTTAAGGGCCCGTGCGATCGGCACATCATAGACAAGGCATCGGTAGATAATACAACAACCATTCAAAGTAGGCTTTCTCACACCTCGTTTGCTTGCTTCATATAACTGGTCAAGGATCCACACTGGCATTTTGATAGGTAAGCTCCCAGTCTCCGCTAGGTATAACCCATACCAGATCTTCTTATGAGGCTGTGTGAATCGGTCTTGCGCTGGAAATGCAAAATGTTGAAGACACATTCGCAATGGTATAGCAATGTTCGGGGTGAGAGCACACATTTCTTTCAACTTCTTGAGTTTATTGTTCTTCATAGACTCCGGTATCAAAGGATCTCGATCGAAGGGTACATGGGTGCCATACATCTGAAGGGCCTCCCTGATCAAAGTGATGTTCAACTCAAACTTTTTCATTTCCCCTGGTTTGGTAGAGAGGGCACCGAGAATGTGCCTGAATGATCTTTATCTCCTGTCGCCTTCAGAGTTGCAATCAAGTAGTAGCACCTAAGGAAATCAAGTTTACGCAGAGCTTCACTAAAATAGTCTTGCAATCCCGCTTTCTGCCAGATATCTTGAAGAGGAGCTACATTTTGTAATGCTTCAAATTCTCGTGTGAAGAACTGAAAGGTCAACCAAACTCCTCCAAATTCTAACTTGGATTCCGAAATATGATCAACATCTCCCAAATCTCCTGGCATCTCATTGAACCAATGGGAATGTCCTTTTACTCTTTCTGTTAGGCCACTCAGTGGGTCCGAGATGGGAATTCTTCGCACATTCAGGAACTCTTCAGGCCTCGCTGTCAGTGGAGCCTCCACAGGCATGGTATCCCAATTGCTTTGAGTACTAGTGCCCGCCTGGGAGCTTGTTCCTTCTGCTGCTGCCATGAGACTTCTGATGCTTATCTGCTAGAAGAAGAAATGCACATTAGTGTTGCATAGGAAACAGGATGTAGTGGTGTTCCCTCCACAATACTAAGATGACAATCCAACTGGTTAGTGGTTAGAGGTGAAGTGTTGTGATAGACGTGAGTGGTGGTTAGTGGTTAGTGTCATCCTAGATGCGTACTTTGGATATGCACTGGACTCAGAATGCACCTACATCAGAGTGGATGGATTTACAAAATTGGGTCTGGGGTTTGATACACGGTTTATGTCTCCAAGCTTTGATAGAGGATTCGTAGCTCTTAGAGCTGATGACAGGGAAATACTTATGAACTAGATTGTGCTGGATTTTGGACCTTTTGGGCACCCATTTCCAGACATGTCTAGGTTCGACTGAAGGTGTAGCAGTGAGAGGTGTTGGTATCTTCATTGAGTTATTTGCCAAGGATACTTGTGAGTGTTGATTTACGTTAGTGACTGGAGGTGAAGTTATTTGGGCTTGTAAGCAGGCCTTGGGCACCCATATCCGTCTAGCATTAGGGATAGCCTTCATTGACCGCTTAGGGACCCAAATAGAAATGGTAGAGCTAGGGTGTTGCCTAGGGAACTCTTCCATTTTGGTCCTTGATGGTGTGGCTCGCTTGATGCTCTTTTGAGAACCTGCCTCTGGGGCCGTGGTTTTTTCCTTCTTGCGTATTCAGATCTGCTTCATGCCACGAGGTACTCCGTATTGCACGGGTTGGTGCTCATGCTTCTTGATCATCAGTCTCCTCAGTGTCGTGTGTAGGTGAGCCTTCCCCTTTAGAATCTTCTTAGGAGCGAATGGAAATTCCTCACTTACTTTTGTATCTTCGGCGAGAGTGTCAATCCTCTGCACCATAGAACTCTTGACAAGAACAACATTGTTATCTTCATGTGGATTCCCGGAGGGACTAGGAGTTGGTGCCTGTCCTAATGGTTCGGGTGCTTGATTTTCTAATTCAATCGTAAGACTGCTTTGGCCTTCCCAAGCCTGAAGAAGTCCACTTCTTAGGTTGAGGTTGACTGCATGATCATAGATCCAGTCTTGGCCCAAGACAAGAGGTTCGGTAAGATCCTCGTCTTCACATACTGGCACCTTTGCTGACATTAGGGTCTCTTGAATGTAGAGGGGAAGTTCCACCTCTCCCATGCAAGGAGTTTCAACACCTCCCAATCCTATTAGATATGCTTCTAGGGGTTTTACTTCCAATTGCAATTGTTGGCAGTATGAGAGCCGAACTGCACTAGTGGCTGCTCCTGAATCAATTAGCGCTCTCACGGTCCTTGCACTCTCTCCTTGTCCTACTTCTAGGATCACAAAAGGTCGTCGATCAATTATCTTATGGGACCGTTTACCTGTAGCCTCACACATGGCTATGTGATAACCTAGAGCTTCATGAGGGTCAGGCATGGGTTGATCTCTACCTTGCCTTCTCAATTTCATTCATCGAATGCGTTCTAAAGCTTCGGCCTGTGCCTCTTCTCGAATTCGCGTTTCCTCTTCCTTACGTTTCTTTGCAGTATTGAGTCGATTTAGCATTTCCTCTGTGAGGGGTTCTTGATATAACTTGACTCTGCATCCGCTTATGTAGCTAGGGAGAACATCGCCTTCTAAAGTGGCTAGTTGTACTGCTCCACTAGTTGAAATCCTATTTGTGATCATAGTTCCATAGCCACGCTTCTCTAACTTTCTCGCATGTTGCTTCAGGGTGTAGACTAGTACTAGATCTCCTGCTTTCAAGCCTTTATCCTTAACGTGGGCATCAAAGTATGCCTTTTGTCTTTTCTTAGGTGCATATATTCCCGTTGCCACTCTTAGTCTTGTTTCACTTAGTCGTTCCAGATCAAAAATTCTAGAAGAGAGCTCATGCCCTGTCCAGTTATGCTACTCTCAATGTAGGTATCAAAAAGCCAATGGTAGCACCACATTCTGGCCAAACACCATCTGAAAGGGTTTGGCTTGGAGTACCGTTTTATAGGCAACTCGGTATGCCCAAACAGCGTGGTGTAGTTGTTTGTCTCAATCAGAGCGTTTATTATTCACTAATTTGGTGAGCACATTGCACAAAATCTTATTTGTGCTTTCAGCTTGTCCATTAGCTTGTGGGTGATAGGGAGCAGACTTCTTGTGTATCACCAAGAACTCCTGAAGAAGATTTTCTATGACTTCATTCAAGAAGTGTGTGCCTCTATCACTCACTAGCTCTATAGGTAGCCCGTATCTGGTGAACACATTTTCAAATAGGAACTTGGCAGTGGTTTGTGCGTCGTTCTTCGTTGTAGCTTTCATTTCTACCCACTTGGTTAGATAGTCTGTGGCCACAATGATGTATTCAGCATGTGAACCCTTAGCTGGGGGATTAATAGGACCTACAAAGTCTATTCCCCACTTAGAGAATGCGCGTCCACCCATCATAGGTTTTAATGACATCTCATCTTTTCGTATAGGGTATTGGTTTGTTGACAAACATCACACCTCTTCACATAGGTATGTGCATCCATGTGAAGGGTGGGCCACCATAATCCTGCAAATAGTATTGCCTTGATCACCCGATCTGGACCAAAGTGTCCTCCTGCTACACCTTGGTGAGCAGTCTCTAATATCTTGAGGTATTCGCTCTCATGGACACACAGTCGTAGATAACCATCTTTACCACGTTTGTATAAATTATCACCAATGATTGTGTAATCTAAGGCTTCTTGTTCCAAACTCCTTTGTCTAGCCAAAGTCATATCTTGAGGGAATGTTTTCGTCCTCAGAAAGGCTACTAATGGTTCACTCCAATCTGGTACTAAAGATATTCGATAAAGAGTAGCATGTTCCACTGGTGGTTTAGTGCAACAGATTGGGCATTCTTTGCACATTCTATGGACATCAACTTCCATAGTTGGCCAATGCACTCCTAGTCTCCTCAGTGTCTGTAGGGTTCGTTGTTTTGAGTAGTGTTGCTCTAATGCACCTACATGTGCTAATTGCAACCATCTAGCGTACTCGTCCTCTTCCACACAACAAGCTAATACTCCTTGCTCCATATGTTTGTACATACTTCCTACCAAGATATGATACTTTTTAGCTTTTACTATCTCTCTATCTTCTGTGTGCATTACCGGGTGATTAGGACCGTATGTCAATACTGACACTAATGGTTTAGCCCACTACGGTACAACTTCCAAATTAAACAAGTAAGCATCAGGTAGGTCATCTGACACTCCTTGTGGGGCCTTTTTGATGTGAGCCTTGAGAGATGATCTGCTCTCAAATGAGTCTTTCCCTTTCTCACCACTACCTCAAAGTCGTATTCCATTAGTAAGAGAAACCATCTTACTAATCTTCTTGTATTGCATGGCTTGTTTACTAGGTACAATATAGCTTGGTGATCCGTAAAAAATTTAAACTTATTTGCAAGCAAATAGTGTCTAAACTTTTTAACTGCATATACTATGCCTAACCCTTCTCGTTCAGTGGTGGTATAATTTCGTTCAGCTGCATTCAACTGTCTACTGGCATAGGCGATTGGAAGATCCATGTTACTTTCACCTGTAGGTTGTGCTAGCACGCATCCAATAGCATAATTGGATGCATCCACATGGACATGGAATGGCTTGTTCCAATCTTGTGTGGTCAAGATTGGTGCTGAACATAATCTTCGTTTGAGCTCCTTGAAAGAGTTCTCACATTCATGAGTCCACTCAAAGTTAGTTAGAAGAGCATACAGAGGCTTTGCAATGACGGCATACATGTGAATGAACCGGCGATAGTAACCACAATGCCCCATGAAGGCCTGTACCTCCTTGATATTCCTTGGCCTAGGCAGTTCTGCAATGGCTCTCACTTTCTCCTCATCCGTGGATATGCCATTTTTTGACACTATGTGTCCTAGAATTTTGCCTTGCCTGACCATGAAAACACACTTTTTTGGGTTTAGGCAGACTTGATATTCTCTACACTTGTCAAAGATTTGTCTGAGTTCAGGTATATGGGTCTGTCTAATGTTGGAATGAGCGCAAAGATCATCCACATAGACTACCAAATTTTTCCTCAAGAACTCTTTAAACACGTTGCACATCAGCCTCTGGAATGTTGTAGGTGCATTGGTAAGCCCGAATGGCATTACCCGAAAAGCAAATATGCCCCACTCTATGGCAAAAGCTGTCTTATGCTGATCTTCTGGTGCAATGGCTACTTGATTGTAGCCAGAGAACCCATCTAAGAAGCTGTACACTTCCTTGCCTGCTACCCTTTCTAATAGATGCTTAGTGATAGGAAGCGGATAACTATCCCTGATAGTGGCTGCGTTAACCTTCTTCATTACACGTAATTTGCCATTCTTTTTGGGCATCACTACAATGGGGGAGACCCATTCAGTGTGCTCAATTTCATAGATGAATCCAGCTTCAACCAAGCGATCTATCTCCTCTTTGATCTTGGCAGCATAGTTGTCATTGTATGTGTAGGGCTTTTGTTTAGAGGGTCTAGCATCTGAGGTCATGGGGATCGTGTGTGAGCATATGTCAGGGTCTACACCTTTCAAGTCCTTGTAACTCCAAGCAAAAACACCTCTATATTCCCTTAGCAACTCTATCAACTCTTGCTCTTCTTCTTCCGACAGGTCATGTCCTATGTAGGTGCATCTTTCTTCTCCCTCTTCTATGGCTACAACTATTTTCTTGGTGGTTTCCTTGCTATCATAGACTTCTCCTGATTGTGCCTCGTGTTTAGGCATTCTTATCACGACTCTCCTATCGTCTATCTCATATTTTTTAAAGTTTTCAAGGACCTCAAACAAGGATTCTTCTTCCTCCGGAGTGACTTCCTTCTTCTTCCTCTTCTTGCCTTCAGTTTTGGTGGTCACTTGGGTGGTTAATCTCACATCATTAGTGAGCTCTTCATGTCTGTGAGGGTAAACTTCTACCTCATAGAAGTATTCTTTCTCTGATGCAAATGGGGGGTCCATGATGATTGACTCTAAATCGGTGTCACTTGCATCCTCGAATGCATCAGTGCTAGGTTCGCATTCTTCTAAAACCGAATCTCCCTTGATTGGCTCTATGGAAAAGATCGAAATGTCATAGCCATCCTCGTCACAGTGGGGTGTCCATTGTTCTTCATTGATGGATACATCCATGGTTGCTAAAATTTCAGCCCAGCCGTGAGGCTCAAATTCTTCGTCAGGAAAAACTATAGGTGCATAGGCTGGGTCTTGAATTGATCTATGGGTTTCTTTTGCACCTACCTCTCTGGCTTTCGCTCTCTTCTCTTCTTCTACTGCTACCTTGCACATCCATAAGTGGGTGTCTTCATGCATCCATGAGGATCCTGATCCTATGGAATGCACTGACTCAGTATCATCTTTGGCTCTATGGATGGGATTCCATTGGATAGGGGGTACATCTCTATGAGAGTAATCCTTGAGATTGACTTTGGTTGTAACACCTAAGTGTTGCAAATACAAGGAATTGGTTCCCCAATCCTATACCACTTGCAACTGCCGCATAAATGGTCTCCCCAAAATCATCTCATAGGCCTGGTTTTTGCTAAAGTCACATATAGCAAATGTATGCTCAAACTCTACACCACATGTAGTGAGAGTTATTCCTTCTAGCAATCCCAAAGGTCTCTCAATATGACCATCGGCCATTTGCAATTTCATTCTCGTCGGCTTGAGTGCAGGCTTGCCCCAACGCTTCCATAGGGAAGTGGTAGCAATTGCAACTCCTGCACTTGAGTCCAAAATTGCTTTAGTTGTGTATTCTTGATGGATAACTGGGAGATATGTATTTCCTTCTTCTCCTTCACTCATATCTCCTATCTTATCCAACGGTATTTCTGGCACTGTTCTATGTGATCCTACCTGGGAACACGATTTCGCTATGTCTAGCACTTGTTTGGCTACGTGTTTCCACACTTTTGGCTTAACTTTGAGTAGCTCTTCTAAAGTGAGGTTGCACTGCACTTTAGTGTTCTTTACCACCTCAGTATTCCTAGGTATGATCGAATCTTTGTTTCTTATCATGATCGTGGGTGCTCTCATGCAAGTTGACTTGGTTTCCCATGGGCCTGTGAAATGGGGTAGTTCCTGTAAGGAATTAGACTCGAAGTCTAATCTCTCTTGAGATTGGGCGCTCTCCTTCTCTTCATAAATAGAAGGGATGTCTTGTGGGAATTGATCATGTGCATCATCCACAAGTTCAATGGGAGGAGGGACTTCACTTTCCTTTTCCCATTTCTCTTCTTGAATCTCTCTCAGGAACTCTGGTGAATACCTATTCATAGAAGAAGAGGTGTCAGGTTCATTGGAGTTAGGCACATAAGCTTCCTGAGGGCGAATGCTTATTCTATCACTTGCCCTCTCTTTAGCCTGGTAGGTGGCTCCGTTCCCAGACTTTGCCAGTAACCTTTCTAGTCTATCTAATAGACCATCAAAATGCAATGGCGTTCTAGTGGAGCTAGAGCCATTGAACAAGCGACTGGCTTCAAACATGGCTTGCGCCAATTCTACGATTTTAGCACAAAGCTTTGTTCGCTCTAACTCTAGATCGGCTCTAGGGTAACATTTGTCATGATCTGTCACGTTTGGCCCTTTTTGGATTTTGGCTTGGTATGCTTTAAGCATCATGTCTAGATTCTCAGGAGTAGGATCGGCTAGGACTGATGCTACTCTGGGTGGTGGGTGGGCTACGTGTGGTGGATTAGAAAGTTTAGGAATGGAAGGTGATGGGTTGGAGGGAGATGGAAAGGGGTGTGGTGTAGTGTGAGAGTGGTTTTGAGATGCGAGTTCACTTATCTTTGCTTTGGTTTCTCTCAAGCTTTCTTCAAGTTTGCTCATTTTCTGTGACCATTGTCTTTTCATTCTCTCCTGGCTATCTCTCCAAGCTCTTGTCCTTTTCTTGGTTAGAATCTTCGTCTCACTAACCTCAACACTCTTTTCCTGTCCTACTCCTTTGGTTTGCTGCAAGGCTTGAGCTCTAGTGACCACATGCACGGGGGCAGTGGAAGTTATACTTCCCGTAGAGTCTACCACTAACCCAATGACGTTGATAGGAGTGATTTTTGGTAGGTTATTGGGGTTCTTCGGGAAATCTCGTAAAAGATGCTCTTTCCCACAATCTTGACAAAAGCCCTGAATCGTCACTGGTTGGGGTTGTGTAGGGGCAGGCAGTGGACAATCACGTATGAGGTGATCTCCCTGACATCTGAAGCAAGGTCCTCTAGGGAATGGCGGTCGTACCTTCCTAGGTTGAGTTCTAGAGTTTGGATTTGTGTACATGACATTAGCATACTCAGGCTCCCCACTATTTTCACTTGGGTCCTCATAATAGTATGGCTCATTATGCTCGAGTGACTGCATGTAGTAAGCCTGTGGGCTGTCAATATGTGTGGAGTCAAAACTATGGTCACTTGGATCACTGACTGATAGCAACGGTGTGACTGGGACTAAGGCTCTGTTCAGATTCTCTTCTGCAACTGTGTACTTTACTGGAATCACATTGGTTGGAGCAAGGGGTTGTTGCACTAATACGGGTTGAGGCCTTTGTTGATTTTGATAGGAGGGTTGTGGTCTACCGTATTGCTGTGGTGGGTACTGATTCTGGTATCTACCCTGTTGTGGATATGGCTCAGGGTAATTTTGCCTGACAGTTTGTTTGTTATAAGGGCAGTCTTGTGCGGTGTGGTTGGTTTACCTTCGCTCTATTGTGCAGTACTGGCTACTAGGATTCACTTGGGGTTGAGCCATAATGGGACATACACTTGCCATATGGTCACCTCCACAAGTATAGCACCGCTTAACTGGGGCAAATCTTGGGATTTGTTTGCTAGAGACTCCTAGTTTTTGAGCTACCTTTTCTGCAAGCTCTTCAATGGATGTGGATTGCCCCAACATAAGGCTACTAGAGCTATCCGAATCCTTGTAGATTTTTGATAGCTCCAACTCCTCGCCTAGATTATCCTCAATGTCTATGCACATGCGCACGCATTCTTCTATAGTTCTGGGGTCCTTTAGATATACATATGACCGGAGCTTGGTGCTCAACAATCCATCTAAGAACAAAGCCACTTGCTTGGCTGGTGTGGGTAACTCAGGCATTGGGCACCTCTCTAGGTATTGCCTAAACTGTCTTCCTGCTAGTCTGACCGTCTCTTGAGGTGTTTGCTTAAAGCTATGAATCAGGGAGGAGGTATTATGCCGTATGCCACTCTTAGAAAATTCTGTGATGAATGCCTCCAACAGTTGATCTATGCTCCTAAACTGCCTCTCATTCAGGGGTTGAAACCATGTAAGGGCGGTGTTCCTAAGGGTTAGACCAAAAGCATTGTATTGTGTGAATAGATCCTCCACTTGTTCAGCTCTCAAGACTTGTCTAAATTCAGCTACATGATCGTATGGGTCTCCTGTGCCATCGAAATAATTCTTCATGGACTTCACCAATTGGGTTGGCCTCAGTGTCCTAGGGTGTTCTCTCGGCCTTGGCAAAGGGAAATCATCAACATTTCTTTGGTTCCTTGGAGCTCTAGGTCTCTCTGTTTCTTCTCTATACGTTTCTGTTCTCAACCTTTCTCTTCCTAGGGGTTTGGCAAAGCATATCTTAGGTCTGTCTCTACTTCTATCTCGTTGAGCTCCATGAGCTTGGGAGGTCCCAGCTCCTTGGTGACTGTAGGACACATTGGACCGAGGTTGGGAAAAAACAAATTCACCCTTCCATGTGTAGGCATGTCTTCCATGCTAAGTGGCCACGAAGACCCTCTCTGATGTATTGTCTAGGTAGGTTACTTTGCCTGGGCTATCAGGGTCTTTGAACTCATAGATTGTGAGAGCACCTACTTCATGAGGCTGAGCAGGCTTATATCTCCAAAAAGCCTCATCGGTTTCTCGGTTTAAAAGCAAATCTATGCTTTTATTATCCTGGGGAATCCACTCTGGACTCATGATTCTAGTCAAGATGGATTTACCACAGGGAGTTCTTGGTTCTCTCTCTAAGTTCCCTTGCTCTATGTCACCCATGTCGGTCTCTGCGATCACATTCCCAAACTCGTCGGTTCTATCTGGAACGGTGGTGACTACATAAATAGTCCCTTCTTTATTGAGGTATGCTCCATTCTCGAACTTGACTACCGGGTGTTCTAGTTCATGGGGTTGATCGGGGTTCTTAATCTGGACCACAGATCTTCTCAGGCCGTCTTCGTAGATGCGAGCACCTAGACGATTAGTCCTGATGTATTCCAATTGAGTCTTGTAAGGTCCTTCTGGCTTTTCTAGGTACACCACCCCTGAACTACCTACTGGTCTCCATGTTATAGGACATCTCAGAATCACTTGTTTCTGATCGGGGAGTGTATGGGTAATCACTCAACTGCGGGGCCAAAGACCTAGCAGTGTGATTGACACTAGCTTCAGAAGATCTGAGGCTTTGTCGATCTCGGCCTAAGTGTTTGCTTGACCTAAGGTTCATATGCCTGATTTCTCTACCCCCTTGGTCCCAAGTACACTCTCGTTGCAGGTTAATTTGCACCAATCACTTTGTTCTTTTTAGTTGACTATTGTGTTAAGCTCTTGTTTGAAATCACGTCGTCAGGAGTACTTAAGTGAATTTCGCACTTGATATTTGTTGGATTCAAGTTTACTTTTGTTCCTTAGAATTTTTGTACTTAAGCTCTACTTAATGCTTGTACTTTGTTGATTAGTTCTCTTGGACTTGATTAGTGCCTAGCGTTGCTCTAATTAATCACCACACCTAAGTCGTACTAGCCTAAGCTAGGAATCGACAAAGGAGGGTTGAGAGAACTTCCAACCTCAATCCACTGGTTGCTCAGACTGCTACACCAGCCCAGGAAGCCTTATCCCAAGCTTGGTACTCAATCTTGCTAGCTTGCCTTGGGGTGCCTTGAGTGCACACAATGTTCCTGCAAAAGTTCACAAGTTAATATAGCTCCTTTACCACAATGGATTGAAAGACACACATCAAGAATTACAGGCCCCCCTTGGAGTAACTCACTGTACCCCCAAAATCTTATGACCACCTAGTCCAACCTAAAGGCAAACTTAAAAATACATGTTCTAAAACTCCACGTATGATTCTTACAAAAACCAGTCGAGGTCCACGTAGGATTCTCAACAAGCTTTCCAACGAGATAAAAATCTCCTCAATCGGAGTTCGTATGGTGAAGTTATGACCAATCAGGCAGTTAGGGGTCAAAACAGGCTCTCA
>CM035414.1:136693714-136821214 GCA_020310875.1 Ceratopteris richardii
ATTTCTATATTTTCAACTATAACATATCCACTTCGCTTCTGACCAGCATGAATCTTGTTCTATGGCACATTCATTCCATTTCTGACTTAGCATTTGAATTACTGTATTTTCAATTTGGATCAGAATAATCCTGGAGCTAAGAGAATTCATTTATGTTTGATGCAAAGTCACTTTCTGATTTTTGTAGAGCAATTCCAGTGATGTTGAGAAGTTGGAAAGAGGTTGCAAAAAGAAGGTAAAATATTTATTAAGGATCTCGTGTTTCTTTACAGAAGTATCATCACCAAGGGTATGTTTTCCTTGTGCAGATATATCGAGGCTGCAGGCTGAAGCTCAAGCAGTTGAAATAGCGCAAGAAGCAAATGCAGTCTGAGGCCGGACACTTCAGTCCATTTCACTCTCGAGAAGGAGCAACCGTTCTCCCCTTTCAGTACAGAACTCCTCTAGAAACGTTGGGCCTCTTCTTGAAAGAAGATGACGAGTACGAAGAAGATTCTCTTCAACGTGCATAGCAGGGGTCATCTTCACCCCACAACCTAAATGAAGAGGGGGAAGTAGAGGACAATTAAAAGATCGAAGAGCAATGAAGAGATGCTGACAACCAAAAGGAGTCGGCTGTGCATTTTTACAATTCTTCCATTTCATAACAAGCACAAAACATAGATCACTTGCATAGGAAGACGAATGTCAAAGGTTTCAATCCAACATCTCACTTGAAACCTCTACGGCCGTCTATGGTCATGCACTTGTGATCACTTAGCAACATGTTAGTTTTCAGAATGTTACACTTTTTCCCATTCATAAGAATGCATATGGTCGTTCAAAGACAATAAACTCATAGTGCTCGTCTTCATCAATACCTTAAGATTTAAGAATCAGGTCATGATCCTTAACTCAGGTAATGTTAAGCTCATCAAATTCCAATTGCGACATTAGTGGTTGAACGATGACAGAAATCTTGTTGGATAATTTGCTTTGGTATCTCATAATCATTTCCCTGATGACGTCAGCTACATATTTAGCTTCCTCAATTATGATAAAATACGGGATCTGATTTGAGGGCGGGAGTTTTGAGATAATGTCTTTGATAATGACATCTACCACTGCTCTAAAAGATAGTCCTATTGGCTTTCGCAAGCATGATGGAATGGTTTGATGGCAGGTGGATCAATGTCTCATATATTTCAAGACATTAGATTTTATAGATGTGAGAATCTATTTGTATTCAAGGGAAACCATTCTGTTTACGAACAAGTTTGCTGAACTGCTTGGAGAAGAATTCATTATGCTTGTCTTCATTAATACGATGGAATTGGAAGATAATGCCATGATGACTTCATTCCATGGTATGTTAATATAAGGCCTTTGATCTTACACGTGTTAATATAAGGTCTTTGATCTTACATGTTTATCGAGGCACAACCACAAGAATGGATCTATTCAATATATATACCAGAATCTAGGTAAACCCCAAAGTCAGCCTCAAATGAAAGCAACCATAAGCTGGGTGTGTGAGCATGTATTCATTCTTAGCGTTATACCCACTATAGGGTACTGATGACTTTACCAGGGATGTCATAGTATTGAGTCCATACTATGCATAATGGAGTTGATATGCCATATATTCTTGTGGTTGACTACTAAGAGCTTATGGTTGCTTTCATTTGAGGATGAGTTTGGGGTTTACCTAGATTCTGGTATATATATTGAATAGATCGATTCTCGTGCTTGTGCCTCGATAAATATGTAAGATCAAAGACCTTATATTAACATGTGTCAAAGGCCTTATATTAACATACTATGGAATGAAGTCATCATGACATTATCTTCCAATTCCATCATATTAATGAAGACAAGCATAATGAATTCTTCTCCAAGCAGTTCAGCAAACTTGTTCGCAAACAGAATGGTTGCCCTTGAATACAAATAGATTCTCATGTCTATAAAATCTAATGTCTTGAAATATATGAGACATTGATTCACCTGGCATCAAATCATTCCATCATGCTTGCGAAAGCCAATAGGACTATCTTTTAGAGCAGTGGTAGATGTCATTATCAAAGACATTATTTCAAAACTCCCGCCCTCAAATCAGATCCCGTATTCCATCCCGTATTTCATCATGCTTGAGGATGCTAAATATGTAGCTGACATCATCAGGGAAATGATTATGAGATACCGAAGCAAATTATCCAACAAGATTTCTGTCATCGTTCCACCAATAATGTCCCAATTGGAATTTGAAGAGCTTAACATTGCCTGAGTTAAGGATCATAACCTTATTCTTAAATCTTAAGGTATTGATGAAGATGAGCACTATGAGTTTATTGTCTTTGAACGACCATATGCATTCTTATGAATGGAAAAAAGCGTAACATTATGAAAACTAACATGTTGCTAATTGATCACAAGTGCACGACCATAGACGACCGTAGAGGTTTCAAGTGAGATGTTGGATTGAAACCTTTGACATTCGTCTTCCTATGCAAGTGATCTATGTTTTGTGCTTCTTATGAAATGGAAGAATTGTAAAAATGCACAGCTGACTCCTTTTGGTTGTCAGCGTCTCTTCATTGCTCTTCGATCTTTTAACTGTCCTCTACTTCCCCCTCTTCATTTAAATTGTGGGGTGAAGATGACCCTTGAGATGACCCCTGCTGTGTAGGTTGAAGAGAATCTTCTTCGTACTCTTCATCTTCTTTCAAGAAGAGGCCCAACCTTTCTAGAGGAGTTCTGTACTGAAAGGGAAAAATGGTTGCTCCTTCTTGAGAGAGAAATGGACTGAAGTATCCAGCCTCAGATTGTGCATTTGCTTCTTCTTGCGCTATTTCAACTGCTTGAGCTTCAGCCTGCAGCCTCGATATATCTGCACAAGGAAAACATACCCTTGGTGATGATACTTCTGTATAGAAACACGAGATCCTTAATAAATAATTTACCTTCTTTTTGCAACCTCTCAAGTTCCACCTTCTCTCTTTCTAACTTCTCAACATCACTGGAATTGCTCTACAAAAATCGAAAAGTCACTTTGCATCAAACATAAATGAATTCTCTTAGCTCCAAGATTATTTTGATCCAAATTGAAAATACAGTAATTGAGATGCTAAGTCAAAAATGAAATGAATGTGCCATAGAATGAGATTCATGCTAGTCAGAAGAGAAGTGGATATGTTATAGTTGAGAATATAGAAACTGACCTGCTAAGTCAGAAATGGAAATGGAAGAATTGTAAAAATGCACAGCCGACTCCTTGTGGTTGTCAACGTCTCTTCATTGCTCTTCGATCTTTTAACTGTCCTCTACTTCCCCCTCTTCATTTAGGTTGTGGGGTGAAGATGACCCCTGAGATGACCCCTGTTGTGCAGGTTGAAGAGAATCCTCTTCGTACTCTTCATCTTCTTTCAAGAAGAGGCCCAACCTTTCTAGAGGAGTTCTGAACTGAAATGGAGGAATGATTGCTCCTTGAGAGAGAAATGGACTGAAGTTTCCAGCCTCAGACTATGCATTTGCTTCTTCTTGCGCTATTTCAACTGCTTGAGCTTCAGCCTGCAGCCTCGATATATCTGCACAAGGAAAATATACCCTTGGTGATGATACCTCTGTATAGAAACACGAGATCCTTAATAAATATTTTACCTTCTTGCAACCTCTCAAGTTCCTCCTGCTCTCTTTCTAACTTCTCAACATCACTGGAATTGCTCTACAAAAATCGAAAAGTGACTTTGCATCAAACATAAATTATTCTCTTAGCTCCAGGATTATTCTAATCCAAGTTGAAAATACTGTAATTGAGATGCTAAGTCAGAAATGGAATGAATGTGCCATAGAACAAGATTCATGTTGGTGAGAAGCGAAGTGGATACGTTATAGTTGAAATATAGAAATTGACCTTCTAAGTCGGAAATGGAACAAGTGTGCCATACAAGGAAATTCATGCTGGTCAGAAGGGAAGTAGATATGTTACAAAGAGAAACAGAAGTGACTAATGACTTTCAAGAATGTTAAATATTAATGGAGGAACGAGTACTTATTTGTTTCGACAATTAATATTCATAAAAAAATAAAGTGATATTTGTCCTTAACAATTGCCTTGTAATTGGACACTAGTGACTAGACCGAGCTAGGAAACCTTAGTGCTCATTATTTGACCCCGAGGGATTGTGGGGGGGAGGGAGCTTACATTGTTGGGTTTATTATGATATATAGAAATGTCTGATTGATAAACCAGATATTGCATATGCTCATAGGAGATTCATACTGTGAAAGAAAATAAAATAAAATAGAACTTTGTAAACTTGCAACTTTATAATCATAACCTCTAGAGAAAAATCACCCTGTATTGTTTCACTTGCATATAATTATAAACTTTCACGTAGACAAGTACTCATAGCACAAACCCTATATATATATATATATATATATATATATATATATATATATATATATATATATATATATATATATATATATATATATATATATATATATATATATATATATATATATATATATATATATATATAACTTTGTAATTGAATAGGCTTGAACAGTAAATTGAATGAGAGCTTTTATTAATATGAGCACTGCCAAAAAATTCATGTATGGATGAACCATGGCAGGATGTGCTACAAATAAGACCAAGCTTTGTTGTGTATCATTCAGCTATACCTGCTTGTTACAGAACTCCGTTAGCTGTAACAATTCTTTTGGATAGATTTAAGTTTCATCGTTATTCTTAATATGACAATTCAGCTATACCTGCTTGTGTGTTGGATGACTTCAATTATGCACAAAGGTCATATATAAATGAACTATTGGTTTTACGAAGTAAAATCATTCCAGATTTCTCATGTTGTATGCCTTTATTGAAAGCTGGAATTCGAATTCTTACTTAACATAAAGTTTAGTTACAATAAAAGTGTGTTTGTTACTTTTTATAAGATTTTGGAATTCTTTGATATATTAGAGGGACAGACGGTGCAATTTGGAGTACAACAAAAATGTGCTCCTTACTTTTCATAAGATTTTGGAACTCATTGATATATTAGAGGGACAGATGTTGCAATTGAGTTTTTCTCCTCGATTTTAGTCATTACTATATCATGTACATGATTTGATTATTTTTTCCTAAATGGTGAATCAAAATATGCTCTCAAATTCGCCATTTTCTTTTTCCATCTGACAAAAAAATTATTCCCATTCTTGAGAGAAATTTCATATTATTATGTTTGTATTCAAGTTCACTTCAATTTCGTCACAAGAAAAATTTGGGAAAAATATATGTTTCATCTTTCCATGGAAGTTCCAAACATTCTGTTTTGAGATATGCCCATTTTAAATGGTAATTTAGGATTATGGATATTTTTATATTTCCGTGATCAGATTTGTCATATGCTCTTCCAACACGATAGGATAAATATATTGACAATTTTCCAGAATTTCAAAGAGTTGAAGTCCTTGTTTCACCACAGACAATCAACACTTTAATGTCCTGATTCAGCACAGGATTAGTGTTGGAGGAAACTGCGAACTTGTTACTAGGTCTTTACTTACTAATCATCAGGAGAATCAGCATACCAATAAGTGTCAGACTGTTTCCTGAATTATGGTCTTCAAAATATCTAAATGCAAGTTGATTTTTCCGATGCTCGACTTTTCCACTATCCATGGATAACAAATTACTTAGTCCTGAACATCACACTGCCCCCCACAAGAGCTTCTTGCCAAGAATGTTTTGAAGACATAGGTTGCCTTCACATTGGAGCGGTGCAACAAGCTCTAGAGTCTGAAAATATCGTAGTTCCACCAGGAACTGTTAAAAAAGGCACTGTGCTGCTCTCCGTTTATTCACACTTAATAGGTGGAACAACAGTGCGTTTGTAGAAATTGGAAGCAGTTGATGGAACAAAATCGTAACTGTGACATTCAGCAAGAAGGGAAAAGGAAGCAAGTGAAACTTAGCAATAATTAATGATCAGGCCATGGATGCATTCACTACTTGGTAAAATGCCCTCAGAGGGTTCCACCATTTTATTAACAGAGATGTAGGGAATTCCGAATAGGTAGCTTATAATCTATTGTTCTCTTGCTTTGGAAGAATAGACCTTTGAAGTTCTCTCCATGCTACAATACTATGGGCACAAGGCCTGCTCAATCCTAGCTGCTTTTGGCACTGGTCAGGATTCTTTAATTTGCGATGAACCAAATCAACATGGATTTTTCACCATCTCCATGTTGCCACCAAGGGCTTGAAAAGTTTAGCTGCAATCTTCTATGATCCAAGGAGTTCTCCATTTCCCTTTGAGCTTTTAGTCTGGGTGACAATCTCATGGTGAAATGCTAGCACCTTCAAAATCTTCTACCTCTTCCTAACAACCATCTTCATGTAGTGGTTGATTGGGTCAGTTTCCACCAAAAACTTCTTCACTTTGATGCAGGAATTTATATCTCTATTCTCTTGATCAGCCCACACTAGGACATCACCTTAGGCTCTGTCCCAACTAGGTCTTGGGTTATCCCTGAGAGGAGCTTCTTTTCGCATCCCTCAAGCTGAGTTTATGCACACAACTCTACAGCATGAAATTCCTGTAATTTCTGAGGGAAACAAAACATATTTCTAGAATACTAAAAAAATCCAGACTTGCTTCTTTGGAATGAAATCACCATAGAGCAATTTAAAAATCTCACCTTCATTTCTCATGTTAGATGGTACAATGCAGATGTTGATAATGCACATAACACAAAAACACACACACACTTCGAATATGCATGTACGATGTCACATACATCACAAACAAACATACAAAACTAGACTGTGCATGTAAACCAGATGTACTGCAGTCTCTGCATGCACATAAAATTAAAAATTTATACGTGCTGTGACACAAATAATGAACTCGAGGGATCATTTGGTGTTTATATCGGAGGTGAATTGCAAATCATTCAATTCAATTAGCATTGAGTTGAATGAGTGTATTAGCTTGCATTGTATCAGATTTATTTCCTTATTTCTGAACTATGTCACCAATTATTTTGAAGATCCTGCCTGACTGTTTGGAAGTTCTTAAGAAATGCGCTTGAGCCTATACATGATTGCATGATTTCAAGAGAGAGAAAAAGGCTGCAAGGTTTGCAACTTGCAGCACATGAACCTTGGCAGAGTTTTTTTTTTCAAGCTCATGAACTCTATGAGCAAATTAAAAACCTCACCTTCATTTCACATGTTAGATGGTACAATGCAGATGATGACAATGCACACATCACAAAGACACGCACAGACTCTTAGAACACGTGTTCAATTTCACATATATCACAAAGACACAAAAATTCATACGTGCTGTAACACACATAATGCTCGAGGGATCATTTGGTATTACCACTTTAGGTGAATCTCACACCCTTCGATTCAAATAGCACTGAATCGAATAGGTGTATTAGCTTGCATTGTATCTGATGTTTTTTTACCTTGCTTCTGCACTATGCTCTAATAATCCAACAGTCATTTCAAAGATCGTTCCCACCTGTTCAGCATTTCCCAAGAACGGCTCTCAAGCTTGTGTCATTGCATGATCTCTAGAGAGAGAAAGAAGCTGCATGCTTTGCAACTTGCAACCCATAACCCTAAACAGAGTTTGTTTTCCGAGCCAATGCCTGATAGAGAGAGGCACATCTTGTACAAATTGCGATGGCCTTGCAACCCAGTAGACAGGGAGGCACATGCTTGAGAGCATGAGCCGTGAGCATTTGCCACACTAAGAGTCCAACTCTTAAATAGCTCATTCATTCGCGATCTCTAGACTCTCATGAGTCTAGATAGTTGAAAGCAGAGTAATAACTTGGACTCCACTCAAGTCTCTAATAGTTAGTGCTATGATCGGCCACCATATGCCTTGTACACCATCTACCTTGTAGAATGCTTATTAGCTATGCCATTTCTTGTCTAATACCCAAAATGCAAGGACTGCATGAAGAGCTGCATATTTCTACCACTACGCTTATTAGGCACAGCTTATTAGTGAGGACTCAGGTGCTTGGGCTATCCCATTTGTGGGAAATTATCTTCCCACTTTCACCACGTATGAGTGGAATGAAGTGAGGGGAAAAAAATCCCACTTCTAAAAGGGGGACAAATGTCTTCATCTCTAAGTAAGAAATATCGTATTTCAGACTTTATCATACATAATTTGTAAATCGAGCCATAACATCCCTACTCACATGATCACATTATCAGTGCCCTACAAGTCTTGGCTCTACTAGATTGACTCTTTCATATGAAGAGCTTTCAAAAAGCCAATGTGCTTTTTCCTTCTATCACTTCTGAAAGTGAAGGGGTAAACTTAGCCATGATAGAACCCTGCACTTAAATATAAAATTATAATTTATATCCGAATTCTTAAATAACAGAAAGAAACAAAAGCAAAACAAAAAAAAAAAACAAAACAAAAACAAAACAAAATGTCAATTACATTAAAACTAACAATATAAATAAATTGGGGTCTTTTCTGAAAACAAAATTAAATTTTTTAAATTAAAAAAATTGAAAGCTAGAACTCATGCTTAAAATATACTCAACACTACTAAAAAGCTTTCCTCTTCAATCCAACTTACCAATGATCAACCTAAGGATGAAGAACCACAAAAGACCTTATTACAAGTAATAAAGAATCAGGCCTTTTAACTGTCTTTCTTAAAGGAGCAACCTTTTTGAACAAAGAGAAAAAGTAATTGAGAAGATTTCACTACAGACAAAAACTTCCTTGACCAAAGATGAAAAACATCTAAGCATGAGAGTAAAATAGTACCATATTTATTATTATATACCAAGATGAACCTAAGCAACCCCAAATTCACTATAAACTCATGGTATTTCAACCACAAGACCATAAAGCCATCAGCTCATGGTATTTCAACCACAAGACTATATAGCCATCAGCTCCACTATGTATATTATAAGCTCATGGTATTTCAACAACAAGACTATATAGCCATTGGCTCATAAGCTCTCATGGTTTTCAACCACAAGACTATAAGCTCACGGTATTTCAACCACAAGATTATATACTATCGACTCAATACTATGACATGCCCACTAACGTCATCAATGCACATGTGCACACACACACCCCCCCCAAAATATACGCACACCATGCACATGCATTCACAAGAAGCTTTGTGAATTGAGTTTCTATCACTTCCAAAAGTGATGGGCGAACTCAGCCATAATGGGCAAACTGAGTTTCTATCACTTCACAAAGTGATGGGGAAACTCAGCCTAATACAAAATGTTTAATTCAAAATGAGGAATTTAAATAATGTTAATTCTAGATATTCTAGTTCTACACTTCTATCATAAATCTCTAGTCCCAAACCATTGAGAAAGCTAAAGATTTTTAAATCTAAAGCACAACAATCACTATATAAGTAGAATCAAGTTCACAACTTCACATAAACATTTGGGAATGTCACCACCAAAATCATCACCATTTTGCATAGATTTTTCCTATGTGTGTGTGTGTGTTGGGTTGGGGGGGAGGGGGGATTCTCATTTTAATATGATTGCAAAGAATAATATACAAAGAATATGGTGAAGTTGGGGGCTTCCCTATCCCACCAAGAAGTCTACAAGCCTAAGGAGAGGTATGTACAGATTACTTCTAGAAGTATCTAGAAACCTCAAGTGAATGCTTTATACCTAATCCTGTGCTGATAGGGCATTAATATCAAGCCTAAGCTAAGCATTGCACATTTGCTATGAGAATTTCAGAACATTGCCTTGATTTTTGAAGACATCTTTATTTAGATGCTTCCAAATATTAAAGACCGGGAAGAAAACACAATGTTGAATCATCCATTGAAGATTGGTATCAGTTGACTCAAATATGGTGCATTTGAGCTGTCTTGGCTTGTCATTCCAAAAAAGGAAAGAGGAATACTGTTCCAACAACTTTGAATATGGATGCATGACTAAAAAGTATGTCTCCTGTTCTCATGATAAGGAGTGATACTTCAAAGCCTCTTTGTCCACCAAGATTTCAGTTTCTTAAACCCCCTCATTGAGTTACAATGCACATGAATACCCTGGGAAGGAAGAAGCAAGGACTAGCACACATTTGTTTTCCCATTCCACCATTTAGTATGCTTTGCGAAAAGCCAATCACGCCACGGTGAAGAAGCATCAATTACAAGCAGGATCAAGTATTGTTGCGGAAGTGAGATAAGCTCAAACTGTTGGAAAAGAATGTCCTATTTAGGGTGCTATCCCTAATTTCCAACAAACCCTAATTTTCAAAAATGATTGTTATCTTTCTAAATTTTCCAAACATTTTCTTTTCCCAAATAAATTGTCTCAGTTTTTGTTCTTTCTTGGACCTAATTAGGTGTAGGTATCATCTACATAATAGATCTATCAGCTTACCCATTTAAGTTGGAAGCATCTTTTACATAAATCTTTGAAAAGTCATATAATCAATAACTAATGAATTTTCATCCTTCTATGGATCAAAGTATGATAGGTGTATACTCAAAACAATACTAAGTCTCAACCCTTCACTCCTTATCTAACAAAATTAGCGAGAATTCCATGCAATAGGATATTAGGGATCATCTAAGGGTTTCATTAGTGGATGTTATTCGATATTTTCTTTTTTATTGTAATCTATGGATTGATTTTTCCAACTTTAAGGTAGAAGTACTTAGTCTATGCCTTTCAACACATGGATTTTATGATATTAATGATATTGTGACCTTCAAAATGTAATCTTTCCAAATTGTAGATCCACTAGCACAAAGTTCAACCGGCATCTATGGTTTATATCAACCTAATTATCAATTCCAGTATATTTACCCTATTCAAGTTTATAAGGACATGCAATCATAAATCTATGGAACTCAAACATAAGATATTGAATAACCTCATACCTGTAGATGGTGAAGTGAAGTGTGTGGGTGCAGGGAATGCAAAATGCACTAGTCCTGGAGAACATGTAAGCGCATGAGCGCATTTAAACACATTACCTTAATAGACACTTATCACCAAGCCTCCTTATCACCACTACAAACTACCCTTAGGAGTAAGAGTCAGAAGAGCAACAAGCATGCAACAGAACAGAGCACAAGACAACACCATATTCAAAGCAAACTAGGGCAACCAAATGTAACACAATCTGTATAAGCCATTAGCTAATAATACCACTTATCCTACAAATGTAAAACAATGGAACAACATAATTCAACATCCAAGTATTCTCACATAAGTAGCATAAACAAACAACATAAGCAGGTCTCTACGAGCTTTAAGCCGGCTCTCACTCTCAACTATACTCTCCTGTAGTGTGCACTATATGCTATATCCTCTTCTCTTGAGGTTTCCCGTTTTTAAAGGAGATAGGTGAGGAACTGGTTACAATAGGAGAGTCTGTTACATGAGAGTAATGGGAAGTTAATGCACTAGGCAGTCTCAATTGTCAGCATGGCTGGTCGCCAGTACCAGACTTTGTCGTGTAATGATGAGTGGTTGGGGCCCACTTGGCTGCCTTGTCAGGTCTGCTTGTCGTCTTGATGAATCTGGGCATGCCATCGCTCTTCTCCAGAACTTGGGCATCTTGGCACCCAACTCTAGCGTCTGGACGTCTTGGTGCCCAACTCCAATTTTTGGATGTCTTGGTGCCCAATTCCAAATGTGGGACGTCTTCACACCCAACTCCAAAATTTGGACGTCTTGGCGCTCAACTCCAAAATTTGGACGTCTTGGCGCCCTACTCCAGAATTTGGACATCTTGGCATCCAATTTGGTTATTTGGTTCCTTGGTGCCCATCTTTACTCTGTTCTTCAAAAAAAATTCATTCTACAGGTTGCTCGTCACTAGTGTCACTCCGAGAAAGGAAAAATCTATAATTGAGGTGTTTTAAGAGAATAAATGGAGTGATTACATCATGAAGTGCAAAACATATCAAGAGAGTAAGTGGAGTGAATACATCATGAACTGTCAAATATAATCCTACAAGGACTACTGCCAGTACAAAATAAAGTCCCATGAAGTCCTATAAAACTGGTATAAAATAAAATACTATGACACTGTGCAGCAATAAAATAAAGTACTAGGACACTCTACAACAAAAATATGTGATCTCTGTCCAATTGACAATTATGCTAGTCACATGCAGTCTGCTTCCCAGGCCTTCCATTCCCAACTGGAGTGTCCTCTTGGTCTTCATTTGGATTATCTTCTTGGTCTTCATCTTCTCCTTCTCCTCGGGGGACGTCCTCTGTGTCTGAAGAAGAAGTCAGCAAAGATTTTAAGGCACTAAATTTGGATTTTAGGGCATCTCTTTGTTTCCTTAGCAGTGCATGCATCTCTTTGCTTCCTTAGCAGTGCATTTTCAGCCAATAGAATTTTGTTAGTTTTTTTAAGATCCTTACTCTCAGCCTTCAATTTTGTGCTCTTCTCTTCTTCATCCTGCAGAAATGCTTCTAGGTTCTGTACTTTCTTTTCAAGCCTGTTTGCATCCCTGAAGTGTCCAGACAATACTATTTGCATGTACATTTCTTTGTTGACTAGACTCACTCTGAGACATTCTTCATTCAGCATGTTAGCATGAGTGCGTAGCCGATTCTCTAAATCGAGACAAGCTTGCCTGTCTTCCAGAAGTTTGTTAGTTATTTTAGAAAATCTATTCTTGGCAACATCCATCTGACATATATTTTGTAATTGATCGAGAACTAAGGGCCATATATGTTTTTTGTACCTTTTGTTTGCGGATAGCTGTTGGGGTTCTGAACTGGGTGAATGGAAAGAGTCAAGAAATGGATTCGGAGGTAAATCTATAGCGGGATTATGTCGAGAAGGAGAGAACCGGAATGGAGGTGGATCATTTAGAGGGATAGATGTTGGTGGTAGTGGGGGTGGCGATGGGGGGTGTGATGGTGCTTGTGATGAGGGGAAGTGGGGTGGTGTAGGTTGTGGAGGGGAAGGTGGTAGTGTGGGTAATGCTTGAAATTAGAGATGAATGGAGTCTATAGGTGGATCGATGGTGATGTGAGTGGGTAGGGTGGGAGCGGGAGTGGAAGTGGAATGGGATGTGACAGTGGGTGCGCTTAGGTGTATGGGGTTTATGAAGGTGGAGGAGATGGAACGGCAGGAGAAGCTTTCTTAGAGGAAGTAGGCACGAGTCTGATAGGTGGAAATGGGGTATTAGCTGATGTGCATACCTTTTTCTTGTTCGGGTATATCCTTGCTGGTCGATTGGAAGAGCATCGAGCACCTCTTTGGAATCTCTTTGTATCTTCACTCTTCGTTTCTTTTGAGGATGCACTATACTAGGTTATTTAGATGATGCCAGGCGTGACACATCTCTCGAATGTAGGGCTGAAAAGTACCTAGAGATGTAGAGCATAATGTGACCTCCTACCACTTTGAAGGTAAGAGCCTTCTTGCCTACCTGCTGCCCATAGCGTTTCCGTTCGGCGAGCGTATGAAGAAGAGTTTTATGATATGGATAGGGTTTTGCATTGACGAAGCAGAGAAGGGGTTCACATATCTTGATATCCGTGAAGTGTAAATTATCTTTGAGAAGGAAGAATGCCTTGAATAAGAGTAGCCGCTTGAACATGACTTGACTATAGTTTGGAGTTGAAAAATTAGTTGCACATGCCTGTAAGATATCGAGAAATGGCAATTCAGCATAACTGGCTACCTTCTTATTTTCAGGAATCTTTTGGCTGCCCAATATAAATGCTAATTTCTCCTTAGTGACCCTACCTCCAAAAAGGGATGGAAATGACTTGATCAGGGTTAGGATCTCCATACCACAATTTTGAGGGTCACTGAGAGATGGGAGCCTGGCTTTTGCTATCGTGATTAACCCCATATTGTCCAATTCCTATAAAGTGAAGGAGTTTTTAAGCTTATCGGAAATTCTTAAATCCAACTTCAGAGAGATCTCCCCTAGAATGGAGATGATGATTTCTGTTGTCGTGGCCACATTGGCAACATTTGCTGATGGAGCTCCAATGTCCTTGATGTGAGTGCTTGCTTGAGTGGTTGCTTGAGTGGTTGCTGTAGATGCACCCTTATGTTGATTCTCCTCTTCTAATGACTCGGATTTGGAAGGATTCTCCTCAGAGACCACGTACAGTGAATCACTAGAGTCTGCCTAGGAACTGGATTGCCCAGATGCACTCTCTGTGTCTGTTTTGAATTCAGAAAATGTGTCCTCTACTTCCACAGAAGAAGATGCCATTACTGAGGAAGACAACTCAGGTTCTATAGTGCTTAGTGAATCTGTTGTATTGATCGAATGTGCCTGATGTATCCTTCAATTGTTGTGCGATTAAATCTTTCTCCAAGATTTGTGTAGCTGCTCCCCCCTTAGTTATGGTCGATAGGGCGTCTAGAGTAATCCTTAGGAGGACTATGCCCTATACGGTTGTGAGGAATATGCCCAATACTGTCGAAAGGGAAGTGAGGTGAGTGTTTAGCAGGATCAATATTAAGGCAGAGAGCTAATCCCAAAGCAAGGCAGTCTAGTGCGTTCGGTGTGTTCAATTCGGTGCGCGTAAGGTGCGAGGACCGAATGGTATCCCAAGGTAAGGTGCGTCATTACAAATACACTAATACCCAAAAGATGTAGTATATGCATATCTTATGACATTTATACCACAAATAAAGAAAACACATATTATAGTTCACTATTAACTAATAAACTCTCTCTCAATGTATGTGTCTCTCACTCACTCTCTCCCCATCTCTCTCTTTCTCTCTCTCTCTCTCTCTCTCTCTCTCTCTCCCCTTCCTCCCTCTCTCTCCCTCCTCCTCGCTGAATGTATGTGTGGATATTGGCTATTGGCTAATAATCTTTTTGTGTGTGTGGGGAATCTCTCGCTCTCTCACAAGTTTCAAGAATCAAGTCCAAATCAAAGGTTAAGGCTCACGACTAGTTATAGTTAAGTATTGATCAAGGCTATGCTTATCTGTTGATGGGTTCAAGTTCACTAAGGTCACAAAGTGGAGAAGGAATATCCGTCGCAGTAGACATCATTTTTTTTCGTAATATTTTTTCAAAATATATAACGATGAATTTTTGGCACCGGAAGCACCGCACCAGATGAACGCAAAAAAGTTTAGGTGCATAGCACCGGATCTTCCCTGTCCCGAGGTGAGAAGAAGATGGGTAGAGAGTGGTTGTGAGAGGATCCAACAACTTAGAGGTTTGATGCGTGACCATATGATTGTTGAATTGAGCTGCTCGCAAGAATTTGGATGTGTGATGCGGGACCTGTCTGATCGATCGTATTCTGCTTCTTCAACCAGCCACACTCCTTGGTTCTGATCGATTGCCAAATGAACTAGCCCAATGACTTCTGGTTCTTCAACGAGCTGCAATATCGATTCTGCTTGGACCGTCTCGTTGTAGAAATTGAGCTGTTGTTAGATTAACTAGTCCATGAACTTCTGCTTCTTGAACCAGCCGCACTACCCCCTATTGTATGGGCTACTGTCGGGTGGTGATGGCTGAGCATATATTATGTAGCTAGACGCATGTGGGGTGGCAGAACCATTGGTGACGAAAGGACAACACTGTCAAGGTAGTTACATAAAGGTAAAGGCGTAGGCTGAGGTCAATGTTTAGCTGGCATGCGCTGCCATATATAGTCAGGGTGAAGTCGACGTGTGGCTGGAGTGTATTGCCGATGTAATTAGGATTGTGGGGAGGTTGATTATACAATGGTTAGGTTAGAGGTATATTTGGTAGATGCACTAAAGAGGAGGTATAGACATAGGAGGTAGGTGAAGTGCCCTTGGAGGTGAAGTCTCCATGAGCATAGTAAGGAGGTGAAGTTGCTCATGAGTATAGATGTATGTGAGTTTGCCCTTGTAGCCTTGTAAGGAGGTGAAGTCACCCATGAGCATAGTAAGAAGGTGAGAGGGAAGGCGAGGGAGGCTAGAGGAAGGTGGAGGGAAGGGTGAGAGGCTAGAGGGAGGAGGAGGGGAGGTCGCCCCTCGATGAGGGAGAGGTAGGGGAGGTGGCCTAGGAGTATGAGGGGAAGGATGTTGAGGATTGCAAATGAAGGAGAATCTTGTTGTGATAATAAGTAGAAGAGGAGAGTAGGCATTATGCTTTAGCATGTAGGAGATGGAGGGGAGATCTCCCTTTTTATATGAGAGAGAGGGAACAGGTAAACCGCTTAGATAACCTTGGTAGACCGCTTAGATAACCTTAGAGGGAGGAGGTCTCCTTACTTGAGGATTAGTGGAGTTGGGGAGTTTGGAGAAGTTGTAAAAGTGAGGGAGGGTGGATAGGTCGCCCATGTCATGGTAAGGTGGAGGAGATGTCGTCCATGTAGCATAGGATGGAGGTAAGGCACCCATGAGCATGGGAAGTCGGTGAAGATGCCTTGTAGCATAAGAGGGAGGTGAGGTCGCCCATGAGAATGTTAAAGAGGTGAGAGGGCGGGCGAGGGAGGTAGAGGGAGATAGAGGGAAGGGTAAAATAGGCTAGAGGAAGGAGGGGAGGTCACCCCATGTATGAGGGAGGGGGAGGAATGATCGCCCTTGTTTAGAGAGAGTTTAGAGGGAGGGCGAGGGAGGTGGAGGAAAAGGTTGTCTGAGTCAACACTTAGAGAGGAGAGGAGGGGAGGTGGCCGTAGTCACACTAGAGGGAGGAGGAGGGGAGGTGGCCTTAGTGAACACTTAGAGGGAGGAGGAGGGGAGGTGGCCTTAGTGAACACTTCGAGGGCAGAGGAGGGGAGGTGGCCCTAGTCACACTAGAGGGAGGAGGAGGGGAGGTGGCCTTAGTGGTCACTTAGAGGGAGGAGGAGGGGAGGTGGCCCAAGTCAACACAAGAGGGGAGGGGAGGGGAGGTGGCCCTAGTCACACTAGAGGGAGGAGGAGGGGAGGTGGCCTTAGTGGTTACTTAGAGGGAGGAGGAGGGGAGGTGGCCTTAGTGGTCACTTAGAGGGAGGAGGAGGGGAGGTGGCCCATACACCAAATCAATATCTCCTAAATGAAGGTGTGCTCTCACATAGTGATAATGCACCTTAATATGTTTGGTCTCTACATGAAACATTGGATTTCGTGCAACAATCAATGCACTCTAACTATCACTGATGCAAACTATAACTATGAAAACCTCCTTTTACGCAGCTTTAGAACTTGATGTCGCTATTGTAGGTTGCTCCTTGCTCGACCAAGATATGCATGAGTCTCTAAGGAAAAAGAAATTACCATTAGTGGACTCATGAGTATCATAACAACCAACCAAATATATAGACAAAAAAGAATTCTGATGCTTTTTCTTTTCTTCTCTCTCTCTTTTCTTTTTTGGACAGCAGAAAGAAGTATTAATTAAAAGGGAAATCAAGCTGCAATGTCTGCCACCATAGGTTTTTGCTTTAAAAAATACAAGAGCATCAGTGAATTGTGATGCGTTTGCATTCCTTTTGTTTTCGTAAATTCATCGGTCTTTTGATTTTTTTCTTATTGTTTCTATTTCTATTTCTTTTTCCTTTCTTCTCCCCCCCCCTTCTATCGTTGACTTTAAATTGCTCCTCTAAATGCGTTTAAAATGAGTTTGAATTGCTCCTCTTGATGAATATTTGATGAGTGACTCCAAGCCCAACAATCTCAAGAAATCTTTATTATGCTTCTATGCCTATTCTGTGAGGATTACTCCCTTTAGAATGTTGCTCATTGAAATGTCCACAAAAGATTTTCCAATACACAAGACATAGACATGTTGCACAAAATTTATGAACAATAATCATGCATACAAGAGCTCCATGAATATGGGATGTAAATAGCTATTCAAGATTTGCAAAGACCTTTTGCCCAAACATAGGCAAGAAGCTCAAGCAAAACAACTCTCCAAATCAAAGGTAAAAATTTAAGTCCCTTCTGCTAGTAGAGGCTCAATGCTAAAAGCTGTCACATTCCTCCAAATATAATGGTATTACTACATTTACCATTGGTATTACTACATTAACTACTAGTAGCACTACACTTCATACTAGTAGCACTACATTTACAACTAGTAGTGTTATCTAAAACCACTAATACTTTTTTCATAAATTTGTCATTTAGTTGTCTTCTATGAGTGAAATTCCATGTCCATTCCTTGTATGTAACAACTTACTAAATTTTTTCTCACATCAAATGGACTTGGAATGCACTACTACTACTACTGCTGCTGCTGCTGCTGCTACTACTATTGCTACTACTGTTTTTGCTGCTGCTACTATTGCTACTGCTGTTGCTGCTGCTACTGCTGCTACTGCCACTGCCACTGCCACTGCCACTGCCACTGCCACTGCCACTGCTGCCACTACCACTGCTGCTGCTGCTGCTGCTGCTACTACTACTACTACTACTACTACTACTAGTGCTGTTGTTGCTGCTGCTGCTATTACTGTTGTTACTACTACTCCTGCTCCCACTCCTACTCCTACTCCTACTCTTACTCCTACTCCTACTCCTACTCCTACTCCTACTCCTACTCCTACTCCTACTCCTACTCCTACTACTACTACTACTACTACTACTACTACTACTACTACTACTACTACTACTACTACTACTACTACTACTACTACTACTACTACTTCTACTACTACTACTATACTACTACTACTACTACTACTACTACTACTACTACTACTACTACTACTACTACTACTACTACTACTACTACACTTCTTGTACTACTACTACTACACCTACTACTACTACTACTACTACTACTACTACTACTACTACTACTACTACTACTACTACTACTACTACTACTACTACTACTACTACTACTACTACTACTACACTTCTTGTACTACTACTACTACTACTACTGCTACTGCTACTGCTACTGCTACTGCTACTATTACTATTACGACTATTACTACTGCTGCTGCTACTACTACTGTTGCTGCTACTAAAACTACTACTACTACTACTAGTACTACTACTACTACTACTACTACTACCACCACCACCACTACTACTACTACTACTGTTGCTGCTGCTGCTGCTACTGCTACTGCTACTGCTACTGCTACTACTACTGCTACTGCTACTGCTACTGCTACTGCTACTGCTACTGCTACTGCTACTGCTACTGCTACTGCTACTACTACTGCTACTGCTACTACTACTACTACTACTACTACTACTACTACTACTACTACTACTACTACTACTACTACTACTGTTTGAACACTAATCACTGTTAGATTAACAATGCCCAAGAATAGATTCGAGAATGGGGATTCACGAATATCTCTATTCGTGAACATGTGTTTCTGTTCCATACTTCAATAGGAATTAACGCAAATCAACAATTCATAGACAGTATGGAATCTTACTGCGTAGAACAATAAGTATCTAATTTAGAAATAGAGTAACAATTCCATTATAGTATTGAAGTTACAATTGTTTCCGCTCTCTGTATCTACTTCCTTCACTACTCTATGTATCAGTTTGTTCCATAATCGTCATGTCCGAAATCCGAAAACGAAGCCCCCTATAAAAAAACTTGTCTTCGCGCATCGTAAAAAAGGAGTAACGTTGAACTTCACACCGTTCCGAACCTCCGATATTCTAGAAACTCTTGACATCTCCATTATTACAAAATTAGGAAATTACAAAGAATAGCCTGACCACACTAGCTGCTAACACTGGCTCGCACAGTGGATCCGAACCCACTAAGTACAAAATTGCACAGAATTTACAGATCATCATCTTGATTCTGTAATTCCAGAAACATTATTCTCTCTATATCATAGCGCAATTCATCGAACATTTCTCTAAGATTATCTTCGGCTAAGATCATTTCTGCTTCAAAAAACTTCTTAGAGTCTAAGGATTGTTGACTAAGGCTTTTATAGCTAACCGCAATAACTTCTAATTCTGGGATTTTTTGTTGAAATCCTTCCATCATCTTATCAAAAGCTAAGGTAACCTCAGTTAGTTTAGTCTGAATATCCGCAAAATTCTTCATTACTTCTTCTACTCTAGTCTGACAAGAAATTTCCAAAATTTTGGCCTTCTTCCAGAGCTTTTCCACCTCCGCTTCTTTATCTGCCAATATGAGGTTGGCATCCTCACAGTGCTGCTTCCATTGTTCTACTTGCGCTTCTAACTCAGTAATTCCTGCAACTTGGGCCTGTACCGTATCCAGAGTCTCTTGAACCGTTTGTAATCTTTCTTCCAAAGCTGTAAACTCTGAATTCCGGACTGCCAGTCTTTCCTCCACTTCTGCAGTCGAAATACTATGTCTTTTCATTTCACCACTTTGATCCTTAACTTTGATTTTTAACCTTTGTACTTCTTGTTCAGCTTTCTGCAACTTCGTATTTAACTCTTTATTTCCTTTCTTTAACTTTTGATTTGCTTTCTACACGTGACCTATCTCTGCTTGCAATCGAGCTATTATTTTGGATTAACCTCCATAGTAACCTTCAAAGTATTATTTTCTGTTAAAGTTTACTTAACTCTTCAACGAGATGATCATTAACAGTATTGTCACGACCCCTATTCTCAGCTCGTACTGCTTCTATCTCTTCTTGTAACTAAATAACCTGGGCGGTCATCTGCTTCTTCTCTGCAACCCATTTATCTTTTTCCAATATTATTGCGTTATAGTTATTCTGGAAATCTTCCAGTTTCACCAAACTCTAGGCTAACCCACAAGCGAAATCTCCAAGTATTTCTGGTCGAACCATTTCCTTATTATACATCCATGGATATATCACATATGTGGATTTGAGTGGGGGTAACTTCACTCTACCCTCGGAAGTTCTCCATTTATCTACTAGGGCACATTGCTGAAATGTATACAACACGGGTATTCTACTTGAGGACTCACCAGAACGTCCACCTTGATCCTGTTGTTGCTTTTGGGCCCACTCTTCTTGAGCCTCCCTTCATGCTACCTCTTCTTCTGTTCGCACTGCCTCTTCCTCATTTCGTGTGGCCTCTTCCTCTTCTTCCCTGGCCTTCCTCTCTGCTTCTTCCTTGGCCTTCCTCTTTGCTTTTTCCCTAGCCCTCCTCTCGGCTTCTTCTCTGGCCTTTCTCTCTGCTTCTTCTGTGGCCTTCCTCTCTTCCACGCCTTCTACGTTCCTCCTCTTTGTCAAACTCGGTGTCAAGCTGATCCTCAGAAGTGTTACCTCCCGACCTCCGCTCTGCCACTCATTTCTTCAAAAGTTGTAAAAACACTTTACTCGAGCATTTCTGTATTCCCAAGGTAAATACACTGGGGTCAAAAGTTGTAAAAACACTTTACTCGAGCATCTGTGTATTCTCGACGTTAATACACTTTGGATTCCAATATTGCATTGAGTGCCCGTCCGATCCGTTGGAATAATCTCCAGACTTCTTTCTTTAATTTCCGAAAAATGATTTTCGCTCAGTTCACCAGGGTCTTCGCCGCTTCCTTCACCAGCGCAAAGAGCTGCTAGGATACTCCATAGTGTTTAGCCTGCAAATTAATCATTGTCGTTAGTAGCATACCCCACTTCAGTGGGTTGTCGTCCGACAGTTGCACGAAGCGGTATTCATCCGAGCAGGGTTTGCCGAGTAATGGGTAGATTTTTGCAGCATCCACAGCCTCTGTGCTCGCTGTGATACCCTCCTTGGCCACATTAAATCGCTCCGCGATCAAGTCCATTGTTAAATGTACTTCTTCCTGTCCTATTTGAATTCTAATGTCTTGAACGTTGATGTCGTTTCCTTTTGTCTGTCTAACGATCTCCGTCGCTATCTCTTTTGCTTGAGGATGAGGCTTTATGTTTCGCCAATCTATCATGGCACACCGCAGGAGTCCTCTACATTCGAACCACTCCTTCTGCTCTTGTGAGATCTTCTCTGGGATGTACAGAAGGTGGCACTCAGAGAAAGACACTGCCATCTTGCTATGACCTTCTTGTTTCGTTGCTCTAGCCCACGACACTTTTGCGTGAAGTATGCGCTTTGCTCGCTGTATTCTCTCTGCTCGCAAATTCGTAAAATAAGCTGGATTCGGCAGAGTTCGCAGCCTTTTATGCCCAGCCTTCTTGTGTAACAAATTGCGAGTATGTGTCATGATGGGTGATCAAGGGATCATGACTCATAAATCTGCATTGATTACTGGCTCTAAGAATAAGAAACACATCCTCTGATTTGAAACGTTGCCGCCCTTTTAATGGTTCGTACGTTTGCATGCAAAATAGTTAACTGCGCATAATGCATGAGATCCCACGTTTAAAATAAAATAAAATAAAATAAAATAAAATCGGGAGCACTGATAGGGCTGGAGCTTAGATCCATTGACGGCCGACCAGTCCATCGTAATTATAACTTGCCCATCTTTCGTTTCATCTTAGAATGAAAATACAGCACTAAATCTCATGGGCAAAAAATCCGAGTCCGCAAATTCCGGTCATGCCAATGCTTTTGCAGCTGTTGTACTTCTTGAAGCAAGAGAAAATTCTGATAGAAAACTTCATCCAACTTGCGCAGCTGATCCATGCGATACACAAAAGAGTTGTCCACAATTAAACGCTTCTGTACTGCAATCCAAAAACTTGGGACCACAACTTCAAATGGAAGAATAGCCTTCTACATGTACAACAACTTAAAGGGTGTGTTGCCCACCGAAACTTTGTACGAGGTGCGATAGGCCCATAGCATCATGGGAAGAATAATCTCCCATTGAGGAGTATTATCTAGGAGCATTTTCTATAGCATCTATAACAACACTTTGTTAATACTTTCAACTAAACCATTAGCTCGAGGATAATATGGGGAGCTAAACTGATGTTTAATACGAAAGCCTGTTGTGAGCTCCGAAATCAATTGATTCAGAAAATGTGTGCCTCTATTCGAAACTAATTCCAACGGAAGACCATACCGAGGAAATATTTCATTTGGAAGCTTCATAGCCACAACAGATGTAGTGGCCCGTTTAGTAGCCCACGCTTCCACCCATCTTGTGCAGTAGTCAGTACAGGTGAGTATATAAAGGGCAATTGTTTTCGCCGCTGGGGTTTAATTGGGCCAATGAAGTCCAAACCCCACTTTTGAAAAGGTTCCAATGGTAAAATAGGTTGGAGAGGAAAATGATGAGCGTCGCTAGGTTCACCGGTTCGTTGACAAGGATCATGATTCCTAACAGTCGCTTGCACATCAGCATACATGGTGGGCCACCAGAGTCCAGACTGTTCAATTTTTTGGACTGTAATAAGATGACCGAAATGACCACTAGCATCACCTGCATGTGCTTCCGAAATGACAGCCTATACTTCATGCGGAGGTACACAAGGAAGCCAAACTCCCGTCGGGTCTTTATGATAAAGTTGCCCCATGATCATAGTGAAGTGCCGGCTGCATAATCCAAGTTTCCTCTGGGCTGCCAACCGTAAATGAGATGGCGCAACACCATTTTTGAGAAAGCTCACCATTTCTTCGGCCTAGGTTGGAGTAGTCTGCGAGACGTCTTCCGGTTCGGCCATCGTAAAAACTTCAGCATCCGAAAGAGAATCATCAATGCCCTCCGGAGGTTCTCCGTGATCTATTCTGGATAGAAAATCTACAATCGCATAACTGGCTCCAAGGCGATGAACCACATCATATTCAAATTCTTGTAATAGCAACACCCATCGAGCGAGATGTTAAACTAAATTTTGTTGCTTAACCAGATAAAGCAAAGCACTGTGGTCCACATGAAATGTGAACGATTGGCCTAGGAGATAGTATCGGAACTTCTTAATAGAATAAATGAGGTCCAAGCACTCACGCTCCATAATCAAATAGTTTTGCTCGGCCGATGTGGGACTTCTACTAGCATAGTACACCAGTCGAAACCACTTCCGATCTTCCTTCTGCATGAGCACGCTGCCGATTGTGCGATCTGAGGCGTCCACAAAAATATGAAAGGGGGCATTCCCACCTATGATGTCTAAACTGTAAACAAAACTGACACTGGATGGGGCGATTACCGGAATTGTTCGGACCAGGCTGCTGGAATTGTCGTCATCTACCGAAATCATTAAAGTTCTATCTGTAACGTCTTCAAGAGTCCGCATTCTTTTGAAATTCTGAGTATGGTGAGGTTTCTATATTGCGTACATCTTGGCTATCCTGCCAGGGTCTGGGCTGAACAGAGTGTTTAAAATCTCTCACGTCCCCTTTCCACTTCTGGGTCTCAATTTGTGCAAAAGCTACCAATGTGCTCTTTAATTGAATCTGCAATTATCCAAACTGTGATTATGCATGTTGCAAATTGGACAATATACCTGATGTAGGGCACAATATGTTGTGATATGTCTTGGATTTCGATAGCGCAAGAAATACAACTGTTGAACCGACTTCAGGGGTTGTTTCCCTTTTATTTCACTTCTGACCATCCCCATATTGGCTAGTCGCATTTTTCTGTCCATACGAGTGGCTAATTCAATAACCTGGTCCAGCGTATGGCTCTGGTCTAATGTAAAGACATAAATCTTTTCCTTTATTAGTGGTTGTAAGCCATCCACAAAAAACTCGAGAAGTAATTCTTTCGAAGGATAGTTGTCATCCGAAAACTTCCTCATAATAGATCGAAATTCTACGTAAAGGTCTACTGAACTTTTCTGAACCATATACTACAGAGTAGTGTATAATTCCGAAATACTTTTAGTCATCCAGAATCACGCTAGGAATGCTTCTTTCAGAGCATTGTATGTAATAAAATGATCAGAAGGGAACTCAATGAGCCATTTAACTACATTTTCAGCCAAGGTGGCCTAAAATACCTATAATTTATGATCGTCATCCTACAAATGCCTGTGGTTGCAATTATACTAATTTTCAAACATTCGTATATGCAGATCAGGATCTTCCCCTGCTTTAGCGTAAAAGTGTGTGTAGTTTAGTCCTGGCAGTTGATATCGCGCTAGGAATGCTTCTTTTAGAGCATTGTATGTAATAAAATGATCGGAAGGGAACTCAATGAGCCATTTAATTGCATTTCCAACCAAGGTGGCCTAAAATACCTATAATTTATGATCGTCATCCTGCAAATGCCTGTGGTTGCAATTGTACTAGTTTTCAAACATTCGTATATGCACATCGGGATCTTCCCCTGCTTTACCGTAAAAGTGTGTGTAGTTCAGTCCTCGAAGTTGATATCGCTGTGCCATCGGATCCCACAATTCGGATTGCAGCACCGGAATGAGAGCTAGATCCAAGCTTGGGGGGTGGGAATGACTTATGCCGTTGGAACCTTCTTCCTCAGGGTATTTTCCTTCCTGTGGGAGGTTTTGCTAGTCGGTTTTTTCACCTTCCCTATGCCCCATTGTTTTTGCTAGCTTCTCCTCCTTCCACTCAATTACCCAATCCTGTAGTAATCGAGGAGGGATGACTCCTTGTTCTACCCAGTATGTTAATTCCTCTGGGATGTTCACTGCCTCCAAAAGAGGAATATCCTTTAAACCTTCTACAATTTGTTGAACAAATTCCTCTAGATGGTCATGACGGTAATGTGATGTGTGATACTCCTTTCCACTCCACAACGGCATGAAACTTTTGATAGCACTTCCTTAGCTAGAACCCCATCCCATCGTGATCACCAAATGTTTGAACACTAATCACTGTTAGATAAACAACGCCCAAGAATAGGTTCAGGAACGGGGATTTACGAATATCTCTACTCGTGAACATGCGTTTTTGTTCCATACTTCAATAGGAATTAGCGCAAATAAACAATTCTTAGACAGTACATAATCTTACTACACAGGACAATAAGTATCTGATTCAGAAATAGAGTAACACTTCCATTATAGTATTGCAATTACAATTAATTCTGCTCTGTGTATCTACTTCCTTCACTACCTGCGTATTAGTTTGTTCCGTAATCGTCACGTCCGAAATCCGAAAACGAAGCCCCCTGTAAAAAAAACTTGTCTCCGCGCATCGTAAGAAAGGAGTAAAGTTGAACTTCATACTGTTCCAAACCTCCGATATTCCAGAAACTCTTGACATCTCCATTATTACAAAATCAGGAAATTACAAAGAATAGCCCGACCACATTGGCTGATGCTGCTACTACTACTACTACTACTACTACTACTACTACTACTACTACTACTACTACTACTACTACTACTACTACTACTACTACTACTACTATTACTACTACTACTACTACCAAGTTTTGAAAACCCTAATCATACGTCTTATGTTTGTAGACTTAAGAAAACATTATATGGATTGAGAAAAGATCCTAGAGCTTGGAATTACAAGTTGGTTATATACGTCCAAGATGAAGGGTTTAGACCTAGCAACGATGATCCTTCTTTGTTCATTAAAAGGAATCATAATGAGGTTATCTATCTATGTGTATGTGTAGATGACATATGTGATAGGTGATGATATCAATGTCATTGAAAGGATCAAGAGACACATACAAAAGAAGTTCAAAATCAGTGACTTAGGTGATTTCACATATTTCCTAGGTATGCAAGTGATTTAAACGTATGAAGGATGTATCTAACTCAAAGAAGATACATTCAAGATTTACTTCTCGAGTTTAGAATCGAGAAAACAAAGCTTGCAAGTACACCTTCACAATTGAACCATAAACTAAGTGTTTATGAAGGTGAGTAGGTTGATGATCCTAAAGAGCATCCAAGCTTACTTGGTAGCTTGATATATGCTATGCACAGAAGACCAGATATATCCTATAGTGTGGGAGTGCTTAGGTGCTTAGTCAGTTCATGCACTCACCAAGAAGGCCACACATGGATGCTGTAAAGAGAGCACTCAAGTACCTCAAAGGGACACTTAATGAAGGTATCTACTATCCTTACTCTTCAGACTTAGATATCCAAATCTATTCAAATGCAGATTGGATAGGAGTAAAGGATGATAGAAGAAATACCTTTGAATATTTAGCATTTTTTGGACTTCCAAGAAGCAACCAATTTGCTTTATCTTCAATTGAAGGACAATATAGAGGTGTCACTATTGCAACTCAAGAAGCAATATGGCTCAAGGATTTGTACTCAGATTTGGGACTTGTAAGTTCCAAACCTCACATACTTGGAGATAATGTACGTTCCATGCATCTAGCTACAAATCCAATTTTCCCACAGTTCAAAATTGGTTTCTTGGAGTTCCCAGAAGCAACCAATTTGGTTTATCTTCAACTCAAGGACAATATAGAGGTGTCACTATTGCAACTCAAGAAGCAATATGGCTCAAGGCTTTGTACTCAGATTTGGGGCTTGTAAGTTCCAAGCCTCACATACTTGGAGATAATGTACGTTCCATGCATCTAGCTGCAAATCCAATTTTCCATGCAAGGAAAAAGCACATAGAGGTTCATTATCACTTTGTAAAAGAGAAGCTAATGGCAAAGGAAATTGAAATTTCATTTATTTCTACTCAGAAGCAAATAGCAGACATGATAATAGAGGCACTTGATGGGATAAAGCTATGGAGATTCAAATCTATGGCAGGTATTCAACCTATCAGAGAATAAGACTCAAGCATACTTTAGGTTGAGGGGGAGCTATTGGAGCACAAAGCTTTCATTATGATTGAGATGATTTTTTTATCCTATCCCCAAGATATCATATGGATGTTGAAGGGAATTCATTTCTTGAGAACTCATGTGCATTCACATATTGTATTAAATGTTTGATCATCTGATCACTTCTTTATGTAATTTCTAGAGCATTTATCTTTGTTAAATAAAGTTTAAAGTCAAAAGGCCATGAGTTTGGAGTGGTTGAGATTGACTCTCAATCAATCAATCAAAAGGTAGATGTAACTCCAAGTTTCTATTTTCTTAGAAGTTATAGGAAAAGTGGATTCAATCAATCACAACAAATTATCCCACTCAATTCGAATTCAAACTCAAGAGGATTGAGTCGTGAAAAGATACCCAAGAGTCTATTTAAAGACTCAAAAAAAATTATACACTATGAGTTGGAAGACAATAGAAGCAATATACATACACTTTGGCCATTTTTGTGTTGCTCCATTTCTCTGCTTCTTCTTCCTTAGGCTGAGTTAACTTGTAGAGGTTGCTTCTCTCTCTACGTAGCCTTAAATCCATTGCATGAGCATTCCTTGGAAAGATATCACTCTCTTGTTTATGTGTACAAATTTTCAATTCATTTGGTTCATTACATCTATAGAAATCATAGTTTGTTAGTCTCGGGATCATCTTCTGCACAACCTTGAAAAATCCGGATGCCATCCAAAAAGTGTTAAGATTATGCTCCATTGACTGATATAAATTAGGACTTTTATGCATTACAACATTCTCGCCCTATTTATGAAGCTACCTTAGGAGGAATGTTTTCAATTGTAATCGTGTTGGCTAGTGTGAGTGTTTGAAGTCATTTCCATCCATATTTAGAAGGTTTTTGTGAGCTAGTCAAGGTACAAGTTATCTATTTTATGTCAAATTGTTCTTGTTGATGCTACAAAGTACCTATTAATTGGTTTTATTTCAGTAACCATAATCGTTCAAGTTCAAATTTACATATTCAAGGGTCTAGGGCTGGTCCTATGCTAGTTTGTTGGACCATCTTCACCACTTGACAACCTACTTCCAAGCCTCTCCAAGCTCCTCCAACTTCTTTCAATCATCATCCTCATGAAAAAATACTAGTTAGGATATGTTCTTCTACAAATTTAAAACTATCCCAATCTCTAAAAAACACGAAAAAGAATTCATCACTCCACTTCCAATCTTACAAATGTCAATAACTAATACACCTCCTCTATTTGAAGACCATCATGAGAACTAAGAATCTCTCTCTAGGAGTCATCAAGCGAGACTCAATCTAACCACTATGACTATTGAATCTCCCTATGACCTATAATAGGATAGTGACACTCCTATCTAGACAATCTAATCTCATCTAAGGAGTTATCCATGTTCTCCAACTCCCATATGAATGAAACCACAATGAAAGTGGAGTAAATGATTTCCTAAATAGAATGAAAGCTATACTACTAAAATATCTACTAAGATATGTTCACCAAACATCTCTTCTCTATCTAGCAAAAATCATACTCAGTGAATGATGATTTTACTTTAGTTACACTAGATATAAGTCCTAAAGAGAGATAGGTAATTTCCTTAGGAGAGAAATTACTTGACTCCTCTCTAGGACTAGAACATTCTCACTACCATCCAAGAAATACTCCTTTCCTCTCTTTTCTCTCTTTTAAAGAAGAGGTCCTAAAGTAAGGCCATCCCCCAATTTCCCTTTTCCTTAAGAAAGATATTGTTAAATTCATTTTCGCCTCCCTTCTATGAATAAGAGAATATGCATAATCTCTCAATGGATCCTTCCATAAAAGTGGAGAAGAAATGTCCCATAAAGGATGAATGAAATATTATTTGGTGGAATGTAGAAAATAAATTCCTTCCTAGGGCCAAATGCTTCTGTAGAAATGGTCATTTATCATTTTCAATGTAATGTGTAAGTCAATATCAATCCTTCCATCTATTTATATGACCACAAAATGACATAAGAATGACTTCAGAGTTGCAAGGCACATACAAATCCTCTACAATAAAGAGGCCATGACCAACATCAATGATAGTGGAGGGAGCAATCATATAGCAATTACCCCAAAATGTAAAAACCTCTCTTTCTAAAGGAAGTGGTCTGCTATACCTTCTATCATATGTTTGTACTAGAAGATGACCACGAGTTGGTAATGGATAATCTTCAATTGTTTTAGTCTATAAACTTAAAGGTAGAGGATTTTTGGAAACGCCAACTTGTAATTGATAAACACAATGTCTATGATGTGTACGAGGAATCTTAGCATGATTACTAGTAGAATCATCATCATCATCAAGTAAATATTCCTATATATCTAGTATAATTTTATTCTGCATATATGATTTTAAGATAAAATAATTACATTAATTTATGGAATCAAAACATACTCAAGAAATATCCATTGATCAATTGGTGGTGCTCGCTCAAAAATACCATCATCTACCTCATGTACAATACATTCTAATCTTGATCTTGGATACATGCCATAGCAAAGATTACACCAACATATAATGTGCTTGTGACAGTAAAAATCATCATAATTTGCAACAAATGGCACATGTGAACTTGTTGCATGGGTATGAGGTGGTGGAGTGCCTTGTGATTGATCAGAATATGGTTATAATATAACAATTAAAAAGAATATATTGGGCATATGTGTATAAATCAAATACTAGGCTAAAAGCTCAATATAATTATAGTAATTAGTCCTTGCATGGGCAGGAGATGGTAGTGGAGTTCCCTCTAGTTGATCAGAATCTGATTGTATAACAAAAAAAGAGGTATCAGATATTAATAAATTGGCTATATACATACATACACATTCACATCTACACACCTGGACATACATACATACATACATACATGCATACATACATATTCACATGTACACAGATACACACGTTGTGGTTGAGAATCTTCGAGAGGGAACAAAAGGCGGTCTCTCTCTCGGTGGTTTTGAAGAAGGAAAGAAAGGGCAGGCATGCAAGAAAAGAAAGGGGAGGACATATCTTTGAAGCCTTGTTTTGATCCCGCTAAGAAGCGCGAATGACCTTCGACCCGGTGGTTAATCTAGGGCTAATAATCTTCAGTATGAGCGAGCGAGTGCTGGAAGGACAAAGGAGGAGTCGCCTACTAGGAAGGAATGAGGAGTCGCCTTTGTCAATGTGGTGTGCTTGGTTGTTATGGACACGTCAATGAATGAATGAAGACATCACTACAAGTGATAGATTCTTCAAGTGATAGATTCTTCCTCTTGGAGGTTTTCAATGGCATGCCATTCATTTTTCGAAGTCCAAGCACCTTGTAGCGTTAGATTGTGGTGTTGGTGTAGGAAGAGTAACAAGGACATTTTCATGAGTTTTATAGGTGGATCTCGTCAAGTCAGTGTCCCGTTTCCTTTCCTGGATACCAAAAAAAAAAAAAAAAAAAAAAAAAAAAAAAAAAAGAAAGAAAGAAAAAAACTGACAACACCCTCTCTAGGAATATTGTCCATGTTTGGAAGGGCTACCAATTTCTACCGCAAACCTTTGCACGTGTCTAATCATGAAGAAAGCCATAACCTAACATGGCTTTGTGTCCTTGTGCGGCTCTACTCTATTTGACTTCCTTCTGATACAAGATTGATATTTCACATGCTTATAACACTGCCACAATGAGCTTGATGATTATTTGTTCGGAGGATCCAAAACTAGCTGCAAACCAATTTACAGCTTAACTTTGATGAGAAAGAGCCTCGGGCCGAAAGGAAGTATATTTCCTGCACTTAGTGGGGGTCGCTATGTTGAGAGAAGCCTAATGTTGTAGGAAAAGGGCATTGCTGCTAAGTTTTGTCCTTGCTTTGTGGGATTCCAAGGGCAATAGTCCCATTCACTTGTAATTTCTTTCTTTAACTAAAGTCCCGGAGAGTAGGCCAAGGCCGAACTTCTCCTTTGAAAAAAAAAAAGACAGTATGACATAAAAAATTCCGAGCATTTTCCCATGTATTGAAGAAAGTTTCAAGCTGCTTAAAGCTGAGAGACGGGAAATATCTATGAATTAGTATCGGCATATTCGTTTCCCATCATGGTTGTCCCCCCTTGAGTCACGCAATGACTGATGTCACATTAATATATGTGAGTGAACCCTTGAAAACGCACTCATTTGTTCAATGCATTTTTATGCGCTATCTATCTAATATTTTGTGGCAAACTTTGTCAAGAGAATGTTTTCGAGGGGGGAACGAATCAATGAGCTTTTCATGATGCTATCATATGTCGGAAGCCCTATGGTGCCTTGGGTTTATTTCCTACGCTCATATACTATTCAAATGAGTGATTGAACATCTCTCACAACCTAATTTGCTTAGTTCTATCTTCTTATGGCGTGAGGGTCAATATCTGACAAGGCACATTCTAGGACTCAAAAGCTTCGGTTAGAATCCTAGAGTGCAGAGGAGGACAATCTGAAAGAATCTTTGAAGAAGCATCCAATGTAAAGGGAGTTAATTAGTTCTTAGTTAAATGAAGTTGAGCATCATTCAAAGAAAATACAAAGAACATAAGGAGTTCCACGAAAAAGATTATATTGCCGTTCTTTTAGTGGAAACCCTTCATATATTTCTAATCATGCAAGAATTTTAAGCTTCCATTTAGAGTTGCCTACCTTCCAAACAAGACCTTGTTTCTGACTTAATGCTTTTTGAATGGGCCCTAGATCACAAGTCATCCTCCTATTCCTCCCTCCTTTCCACGAACCTCATGACATATCTTGTGGACCCGACATGAAAGGAGGAGACAATTAGGACTCTTGAGCTCACCACATATCAACTAGAGAAGAGAAACTAAAAAGAAGCGTAACTTGATAAACTTTCCCATCCGACTAGTTATGGGAGACACTGTACAAATTGACACTCACACAGATGCTTGCACTTGAAGAAATTGATAAGGTAACCCAAACAACATTCTTAAAATGGGTTCATAAGGGTAAAGATCAATCCATCTTAGACATTAAGAGAGAATTTGATCATCAATTTGATGACTTATCAAAATATGATAAGAAAGCTCTAGAGTATGAAAAAGTATCTTTGTTCCTATGAGCAATAGATATCAAAGCACTTCTTCCACAACCACAAGACATGGAAACTGAATCTACTAGACTTACAAAAGAATGGGATGATGTTGAAGGAGCGCTAACTAGGTATGTAGAGAAGCAGAGAACCATGCCAAAGTTAATGCAAGATTGGCATGAAGACTTGCAAGATGATTAAATGTAGGCAGCACATCAGCGTGCTTCTCCAAATCCTCAACCTAGTTTGCCAGTTGTGAAAGATGTTTTGCCTCCTAATACTATGGAGGAAATGTTCAAGAAATTTGGGGATCTCATGATTCAAAGCATTAAACAAATGATAGAGTCTCAACCTTCACAAGCAACAGTAAACAAAGCTCCAAAGGCTCTAGAGACCAAGAGATGTATCTAATGTGACTCCTCGGAGCACAACAGGTACTCATGTGAAAGCTTTAAAGATGTATTCGCTAAGAATTTGGTCTTTATCAAAGAAAAGATGATCTATGATGCCAGCACAAGGGAGAAGGTAAATATAAAATTTGGTCAGGGAGGCATGAAAGTGTTCTTCCCTTGCACTTCTAATTACTTTACTTCAACTTCTCATATGTCTACATATGCGTGTTAGATAATCGATGACAGTGATGATCTAGAGGCTTGGTCTAGTGTAATGAAATCTCTAGACCGAGGCAAAATGCACCAAGAAATTTTAAAAATGGCAAGCAACAAAATATGCGGAGTAACTGGATGGAAGGATCCACTGGATATGGTCTCAGTGGTCACATATCTATGCTCTTCAATGGAGCATGAAGTAGTAGTTGAAGAGAAAAGAAGAAGGGTTAATGAAGGTGAAGAAGAGAAGAGGAGAACAAGGCAGCAAGTGGAAGCATCACAAGGCCAACCCAACAATTACCAAACCAAAATCCACCGACACAAATAAATCAACCAACTCAAATTGTCCCACCATCCCTACTCACAACAAATCAACCAAATCAAATTCCAACTCAAATTCATTATCGTGCTTTTGTTGAGGTGCCAGTTTCTACACAAACTACTAATCTTCCTCAGGATCAAGAAATGAAGCCCACAGAAAGAGGCCAAGGAAAAGCAAAGAACCCATCATATATATTGAATTCACACATTGAGCAAGATACCGATCTAATTCTTGAAAAGAGAGCCATGACAGAGATATTAGTTAGGTTAGATAAGATTAATATTCCTATTGTTGCTCTTACTGACCATGGATCCGAAATTAATCTTATGTCTAAGGGCCTCCATATGAAGGGAAAATGGATGATTGACATGCAATCGGGATGGAGGATCCAAGCTGATAACACAATGTTGGGAGAGGTTTTTGGTGCATATCCACAAGTTTTGGTCATGATTGGTGATGTAAGCGACTACCTAAATTTCTTCATTCAAGATCACTCTAGTTATTCACTGATATTAGGGCAAGCACATATTACTGCTCTTAGAATGGAAACGAGAGTTTTGGAAGATGGCTCAGCTTATGCGAGGATCCAAAGTAAAGATGGCAAGAAGGTGGTTTAATTCATGAAAGTCTATGTAGATCACGTAAGGAATAGTACTTCTCTTAGAATACGATATATTCCTGATGAACTTGATGAATAAAGTTTTTGAAGGATGATTTCATAATTTGGGACTATGAAAGCTTAAAAGATGGAGGGTTTTGAGTGTAAATATGTTCATAACAAGCTTTGTAGCACTTTCTTTGACTAATTCTTTCTAGTCTCATGTTTTTTCAAAATTAAGGAAATGGGAAAAACAATATATAACAGATCTCTTTTGCTAATACATTATTTCACTTACAAGAGTTGACTAAGGGGAGGAGAAGTGATTGCATGATTCATGTTCACTCTATTTTCATATGTAGGAAAAGAGAAAAATTTGAATAGGATAAAGAGGAAAGAGAAGTCTTTGTTGAAACAAAGTATAAGATAGTTGATAAAAAGGTCAAACAAGTTGCGATTCCACTTCCCAATAATAGCAATCAACTTATGGATGGTGTGAAAAATAAGTCACTACTTAGGGACAAGAGAAAGATAGCTCATGATTTCACTAAAGAAACCCTTAAGAAAATTCAATTAGGGAAATATGACTTCCTCAATGAAGAAGAGAAGGAAATATTTCTCCCAGATGACTTTTAGACATGGGAAGAATTACTAAAGAGGTGGTTCAGACCTTACATGGTACGTAAGGCATTCAACATGGCATATACACACTTAGAGAGTTAGATGGAACAAAGCTAAAAGACTTGATCACTAGGAAAAGAATCAAACTTTTTAAAAGAAGAGAAAATGAAAATTATGAAACATTGATAGATGAAGAAAAAGAAGAAGATGAGGAAGTTGAGGAAAATATTGAAGAGAATCAAGGTGAAGAATAAATATGAATGGAACTTGAGAATAAACAATTTGTGCATGTATATATTGAAGGGCTTTGGTGTGAAGAAGAGGAGGAAGGAGGAGATGGAACGAGAGAGAAGAGAGGAATGACGCGCGGATATGCGTGGGAGCCTCGCAACCCACATAATGAACTCTCTTGAGGCAATGCTCTATATATGATGTATATATATGAATATGGGGGTAAGGTCACATGACCCTTACATCCCCAACAATCTCCCACTTAAGGGTCAATGTGACCATAAGTGGTAACATATACAAAGAATGATGTAGGACTATACAATAATGTACAGGAAGAGTCCGGATCTCTACCCATACCAGATCAGCCTACACCAACCACCTCAAACAAGGTGTATCCATGCACCTCAAACTGCTCTAGACTCATATCGATAAGAGTCGAGCTCACATATGACTGATGCAAGAACTCATGAAGTTCCTGCAAAGCTCCGACTCGCTCTATGCCTGTGTCAATCATCGAACGACTGACAACTCCAAGTGCAAATTCTCCAATAGCAACTGCAATGTCTGGTCTCGAGCATAACAACTCATACATCAGACTCCCGAATGCTGACGAAACATGTGCTATCCTGGCTAACCTAAGTATATCAGCCATGCCTGTATCCAAGGCATCCAAAGCACCATCATCAAGGCCAACATGTCGTGGCATATCTGTGTCAACATCTGGCATGAGCGAATCCAAGAATGACTGCATAACTGCTCACTCCTCAGCATCTAAATCAACCATGCTCACAAACAAGGATGTATCTAGCTGTGCATCATGAGAGCTAATATGCTCTACCATACACTGTGTACCATGAGAGCTATCGTGCTCTACCACACCAAGTGTATCATCATGCTCCGCATGAGCTAATTGCACAACATCAACACAAAGATCAAACTAATGATCTAACTCTAACTGAGTATAATCACAATGCTCTACATGAGCATCCATATCATGATCTAAAGCATCCAACTGATCATCCGAAGTATGCTCCAAATGAGCATCCACATGATCAACAAAACCATGCTCCATAGAAGCATCATGAGCATCCAAAACATGCTCTACATGTGCATCCATCTGAGCATCTGAATCCTGCCATACATGCGCATCATGATTATCCATAGACCTGTTTGTAGGTAGATAAAATGAGACATGACGAGTCTCACATCGCACATAAGGCTGAACTCCCACTGAGACGAGACTGTCTCTCACATGAAGTACCTGCAGTGGATACCTGTGCCCAATCCTAGCACATCTGACAAGCATAAGCTGTCCCAATTGCAACTGAAAATGATGCTCACCAAGGAATGCATAACATCTTCTCTCTTGTAACTGGCTAACTGAAATCAAGCTCATAGGGAATGAAGGCACATAGCGTACATGTCTAAGAATAAGTGATGCTCCACTAGGTAGCATAATGCATATATCTCCTGCACCCTCAATGTCATATATCATACCATCAGGCATGTGCACACATCCACGACTCTCACCTGAGAATCGACAAAACCACTCACGATGTGGAGTAACATGAAAAGTGGCTAATGCATCAAGCAACCAAGCCATATGCGTGCTATCCAATGAACAAGAGGAATCCTGCGATGAACCATAGGAGAAAGTGATATCACCATCCGTGGCATAATCAACTGCCATAGACTCTCCTAAAATCACTACCTGATCTGCATCACGTGCATATCTCTGACGTCGTCGTCGCATCCGCCTGAAGCAACGTCGTCGAATATGGCCCTCATGACCACAATGCCAACATCGAAGTCGTCGATGTGATCTATGTCTCACGTGAGTCAATGGACTGTCATACATATCATGTAGTCTCTGCCATAATGCACTACTCGTCTCCTCATACATAACAGACTCATGTATAGAATCCACAAGCTGTAATCGAATAGTGGAGCTGGCCAATGCATCCATATCCATCCATACGTGGTCGGGCATGTCACGAGGCCTCTGTGCATCTCTATGCACATACATGTGTAACCCTGCACGAACCAATGTATGCCACATCTGAGATTTCCATCTCGGAAAGTCAGTGCCATCAAATCGAGAAGACATCATGCTGGCAATCCAAGAGACTAGCAATGTAACAAGAGACTAGAAACAATACTCTATCCTCAATAGGATCACACCTGCATATCCATATGCATAACTCACATAAGAAATGTATCACTGGAGAAGAAACCATATGAATAACCTGTGACATAAACATGCATCTAGCATGCACATAAAACCATGAGCATAAACCTACTCACCAAGTCTCCAAAGTGATAAAATAGATGTGAAAGAATCCTATGAAAAATTTGACAGAGTATCCCCTGTAAATTGAGCAATCAAACAAGATAACCAATATCAAAGGAATAATGAGTAATCTGTCACCACCTGTCACTGATGTAATCAAGGATAATGGCAAATACATATGCCCATAAACTAATGGCAATACATGCCAATACAATGGCAATACAATTCCCACTCAAGAATAAATCCTGCAAGATGGTCCAATCTATCACAAATAACCTGTGACCAAGTCCAAGTGAATGGAGATAGTGAATGATCCAAAGCTATCACACAAGCTTCAAGATCCACTAGAGCTCTCTTCTAGCATAAAAGCCATTGAAATTTCGGCAGCATCTCCTCTGTAAAATGGACTCTAGAACCAAAATAACCATGTGGGAATCACCATCCACAACATCAAATCAATGAACATTTGCTAATAGAATAGAAAATCATGGTGACAAACAAGTGTGCAATTGAGGCTCCAATCTGGATCATATACCTGCAAAGAAAACAAAAGATACAAGTACCAACCAAGATCCATAATCAACTCTCATAGAATCATGTGCGACCGGCAAGTAAATCTATAACCAAGTGGCATAAGCAAGATATAGACCACAATGCCACTATACATCCATGATCGAACTCATGATGACATAAACCTCAAAAAAGAGTATACCACAATGTCATCTTACATGTCAAACATGTGACAAGATCATGCTCTACTCTCATATGGAGGAGCTACCACAATGATCATACATGTACAATGCCTTGAAGCTCTGAAAATAAGAGCTTGCACACCAAAAATTCTCTCTCGAAGAAGTTCCAAAGCAAATTCAACCTCCAAGTGCAATTAGGGTTCTTATAGTGAAAATGTACTGCTCTGTGTTTCGCTGTTTCAGAGGTGATAACCTCTGAATCTGAATCTTCAGCAATCTTCATGATCTGAGTTTTGGCTACGTAACGAGATAAAGAACACCTCAATCGGAGGTGCTTAGCTCAAGATATGCTTAAGACAAGCACCTGTTATCAATTTCACTATCACCTACAATACTGCTGCTCTGTATTTTGCAGTTTCGGCGACCTTGCACTGAGAATCTAAATCTGAGTTCTTCTACAAAGTTGTAGCTATCTTCTCAAGCAACGCACAACAAGTTCAAACATTGCATTCTGAGCTATAGAACTCAAGTTATGACAAAAAAACCGACCTGCTGTCCTAGTGAATGTAGATTCGCTTTCTATAGTAGTCTGCGTTTTTCGAATTTTTAGTATTTTTGAGAAGTTCTAGCTCTCTGTGTTAGCTACGCAGAGAACTTTAAAACGCATCAATCCGAACTTCCTAGCTCCAGTTATGATCGAAATACTGAACAACTGTCAAGAGATGCCGATCTGCACTTCTACCTATTCTCATCTAAGCTTCCATTGAAGCTTCTTGCACACCAGCCTTTAGCATGCTCTGATACCAATGAAGGGCTTTGGTGTGAAGAAGAAGAGGAGGAAGGAGGAGATGGAACGAGAGAGAAGAGAGGAACGACGCGCGGATATGCGTGGGAGCCTCGCAACCCACATAATGAACTCTCTTGAGGCAATGCTCTATATATGATGTATATATATGAATATGGGGGTAATGTCACATGACCCTTACATCCCCAACATATATGTATATATTGATAAACGTATATAAATAATAATGATTAAGAGGTCCATTTTTTACATCTCCAATAACAAGAATTGTGACATATAAAAAGAGTGATCAAATATCAAATAATGTGTATGTGCAAAAAGTATGAATAAGTGTGTGTCAATTAAAGTGTGTGCGCATGTATGCATGTTGATGTATATATATGAATATCGTATGTGTGTTTACTTGATGTTTCTTTTCTTGCAGGTACATTTGTATATATATATATATATATATATATATATATATATATATATATATATATATATATATATATATATATATATATATATATATATATATATATATATATATATATATATATATATATATATATATATATATATATATATATATATATATAGATAGATAGATAGATAGATAGAGAGAGAGCTATAGTCTAGTTGTGTAGTTATGGAGGCAAACTCTTCTACTGAAGTAGAAGTTGTTGAAGACATGATTGCTCCTACTTCATCTACATTTGTATCCGCATGAGTGCATTTCCATTTTGTATGCAGGAGGCACTCCATTTCTAGTCTATTTCCATTTTATAGTGTATTTCCTTTGTATTTGGGTACCTTGCCATGTGCTTCTACTAGTTGTATTCATTCTCCTTTCAGGAGACTTATCCCACATATGATGTACTTTTGAGAGCCCCTCCCAAATCTATATAAGGAGGCCCTCTCCCTCATTTGTACTTGGTTAGAAGCTTGAGGAGCTTAGTCCATGCTCTTGGCAAGCTCATTTCTAATCCACATGAGTTTACCCATTTCATGGTCTACTCATTTTGTGTCTCACACATTCTTTGTTTTGTGAGAGTACTTTACTTTTCATTTTGCTTCCGCGTGTGTACTCTCTACATGGTATCAAAGCACTAGGTGGAGGTCTTGGTGGTTCTTTTGGTGGTGCTTTTGGAAGTGGTGATGGTGCTTATGGTAGTATTCTTTTGATGATGAAGTTTTCATCTTCATCATCGTGCTTTGATAGCATTTCGAATACTATTTGCCCTCCCACCCACCCTTTCTACCATTCTTCTCCACACTCCAACCGTCTTTGTGGAAACATTGAGTAGTTCATTCCTTATGATCATCTTTGTATTATACTGTTTTGCCATGCAATCTAGCATTTTGTTGAGCTCGCAACATGCATTTCAGATTTTGCAAGTGTTTACAAAACACTCTTGACTTCTTTTACACATAATACTCATTTTTGCTGACTAATAGACTTTGCTAATATTGTAATTGCTTCTCTCCATTCTTGCGACACCATTTTTACGCCCAAGTTTGTGGATTTTTGTTGTCAAATCTATCGTTCTAGTGTTGTCGACATTGTTCATCTTTCACACATTCTTATATGTGGAACACAGTGTGGAGCTTTGCACTGGCCATTCATTCTGGTTGCAATCGGGCGACATTATTGATTATCATCAGATTGTTTCCTTTACCTATACACACGGTAGTAAGAAGCTTTCTACTATTTCAGACAACGAGAGCACACGACTGCATATTTGGTCAAGTGCAGAACAAATTGGTGTCGGCCATCTTATCAGGTGCAGAGCAAATTGTTGTCGGTCAACATGAGAATGTGAGAGGAATAGAGATCTCAGAGAAGAGAAAGAGAAGGTATTGAGTGCATCAAGTTGGATGACGGACCTGCTGACTGTAACTCAATGTCGGGGTTCCTGAGGTGACACTGCATGCAGGGATTTAACGATGGGCATACACTAATTCGCAGCAGCTGCATCTTGATGATCACACAAGTTTTATGACAAGAGGGGAATTAATGGTAAAAATATCCTCTTTTTTATGTGTCTGCATTTGATTCTCTCCAGGGAAAGAGTGCAGTCCATGCAAATGCATAGCCATCATCACAAGCGGCATGCAATAACTATCGAAAGAGACTATCGCTACAAATCGTTGTGTGCATGCAATTGAGTGCTGTTTCTCGACCACATCTCTGGCTTTGCTCGCTAGAATTCATAGAGAGATAAATCTGCACTTGAGAAAAGGCCCTCAATACTTCTCTTCAAGACTGGTGTAACACAACTCTTACCCGTTCATCACATCTAGCCTTTGTGCATTAAAGAGAGAGAGAGAAGACAACTAGCTTCCTCCTGCGCTTCCTCCAGCCTCGAATCTGCTGCAAGCTTTGAGAGAGAGGATAAGAGCGCTGGGCTTGGCTCGATTCACCTGTGTAATAGAGAGAGAGAGAGAGAGAGAGAGAGAGAGAGAGAGAGAGAGAGAGAGAGAGAGAGAGAGAGAGAGAGAGAGAGAGAGAGAGAGAGAGAGAGAGAGAGAGAGAGAGAGAGAGAGAGAGAGAGAGAGAGAGAGAGAGAAACTCCTCTTTGCAAAGCAAACAAGAAGCCTGGCATGCTGATGGACTTGGGAAGCCTCGTCTGGCCCTTGATAGGTGGCTATGCTGACCACAACATGAGAAAGATTGCATCTCTGCCATATCTGTCAAGTTGTGGCAACATTCATTTGGCGCATCAGCACCAGACGGTACCTGTGCATTTGGCATGGAGCAGTAAGGGCGCGCTGAAGGTTTGGAGTTTGGACTTGGCTCCAAATAGCATAGTTACACTTTGTCTATTTTTGGCAAGGCTTCATCTGTGCGATATCACAAAGAGCCCTAAATTCTTGCATGATTGGCCCACGTGCCATCACATAATCACTAAGCATATGACATACAAAATTTCCATTCACGCACCAACTGGAGTCTGGAGCTATCTAATTCAACGCGCAATCAGGACAACCCTAAGTATGACCTCATCTGTGATGTTCACTCACACTGTCTCTATAAAAATACATTGCATCCAAGAAGTATCTGTATAGCGGAAAGGTGAATGAACTTACTTTTTGCAAGAATTTGCACTATCTCAACACCAATTGGCACTAAGTGCCCACTCATTGTACATCAAGAATATAAGAGAAAAAGTGTTGTGTGTGCATCCTTGTGGGTTGGAGGCTAGTCTAAGCCCACCCACAAGCTTCTTCAAGTCTCAAAGCCTAATCTAAGGCTCAATCGATGTCCATAGGGCTAATCTAAGCCCTCCTCTTGCATTGACTTATCTTGGTGTTGTACAAGTGCAGGACTACTCTAAGCCCTCCACCCCCCTCCCCAAGAATTTTAAGTGTGGTGTCCAGTTGTTCATTTCGAGCTTTGCAATTATTTTGAAGCAGTATTTTTGGCAAGATTCTTTGATAGTGTTTCTAAACACTTTACCCTCACAGCTTTGTAATGACCAAAAGTGAAGGTAGCTCATTATCTATTGCTAACCTCTTACCCTCCACCCCTAATTTTTAGGCCTAAGGATGAATGCCTCAATGGACAAAATTACAATCTATGGAAAGATGTCATGCGCGCATATCTCTACACGAATCTCCTTCATGAGGTCCTAGACGGGTGAGACCCCAAACCCAATAGGGATACCAACTTAGACAATTGGCATGTGGGGAATATCAAGGACAAAATAGCTTTAGGTGAGCTTTTACTTGCCTGTGACGAACTGACAAAAGGACATATCATGGCCTGTAAGACATCCAAGGATGCTTGGGATACGTTAGTTGCTTTGTATGAAGATAAAACCCCTTCAAAAATATATGCATTAGAGGCCGAGTTTCATAATTTGACAATTAGGCCACATGACACAAGTACCAAGATCATAGCCCAATTTGAGGACCACCAGCGTAAATTAGCACTATGTGGTAGGCAGATCTCTAGTGAAGACATGGCCATCAGACTTCTTAACAAGTTACCTAAGTCGTACAAGACATTTATCACAACTTTGTATAATCGCGGCCAAGTCTTACCTTGGGAAGAGGTTCATTGACTATTGCTCCTTCACGACTCGCAAGCCAAATCAACTTCCTCCCAAGAGCTTGCCATGAAGGCCAAAGGCCCATTCAATAAGGGCAAAACCACAAGTCATCATGCTAGCAATGGATCTAAGCAAGCATCACATAATTCATGGAAGAAATTCACCTATAATTTTAGTGGAAAATCAAGATACTTAGAAAAGTTTTGCTATAAAAAGAAACAATCATCGAAGGCTTCTACGTCTAGGCAAACATCCAAAGGATCCCAACATAGATTCCACTGCTCAAGTGAGGAACTCTTCATCTCCATAGAAGCCAATGCCCTAGTTACTTCTAGCTCCCCGCATGAGTGGATCTTTGATAGCGGAGTCCCATATGTGCAAAGACAAGGACTCCTTTCAAGAACTCGAAGAGCATACGGGAGAATTCTATCTTGGCAACAACAAAAGTTTACCCATCGAAGGAAAATGGAAAGTTCAAATTACCAACAATTAGGGGGAATGCAAGTCTTTATCCAATGTTCTTTTTGTTCCAAATTTATGTATGAATCTACTTTTTGTCAAGGCCATTACAGATCAGGACAAACAAGTATGGTTTGATAACACCTCAGTTAAGGTAGTTGATCCCCATACAAAGGATGTCGTTGCTCAAGGTATTGAAGAAAAGGACCTCTACAAGCTATCTTGCTTTGTATCCAAAGAATCAACCTCAAGTTTGTGGCACCAAAGATTTGGCCACACTTCTTACTTATCAAAAATCTCTTCATCCCAACTTGTGAAGGGATTGCCAAAGATCGGGCAACTTACTGTTGTCTGCCAAGCTTGCACCCAAGGCAAGCAACATAGGGCCCCAGTTCCCAAGGAAGCTTCCACACGAGCGAGGAACCCTCTAGCCCTCATCCACATGGACTTATGTGGATCCATGAACACCCCATCCTTGAGTGGATCCCTCTACGTTTATCTTCTAGTAGATGACCACTCTCGCTATATTTGGGTGTACTTTTTGAAGTGAAAGGCAGACACATTCTCTAAGTTTGAAACTTGGATCAAGGAAGTTGAGAATGAAGCTTCGACTAAAGTGAAAACCGTCAGATCAGATGGAGGTGGTGAGTTTATCAATCATGACTTTGATAACTTTCTCAACCAGAAAGGGATCAAAAGACAAGTCACTCAGCCTCATACTCCATCCCAGAATGGAGTAGTTGAAAGAAAGATACACAGTGTGATGGAAATGGCAAGAACTATGCTTCATCACAAGGATCTACCCTACAAGTTCTGGGCAGAAGCCATGCATACTGCCATTCACATTCTTAATCGAGGATTTACAAGTGCATTACACAACAAAACACCCTTTGAAGCCTACTATGGAAGAAAACCAAATGTGAATTACTTTCGAGTCTTTGGTAGTGAAGATTTTGTCCATGTACCAAAATAAAATAGAAACAAGTTACAATCAAAGTCCAAGAAACACATATTCATAGGGTACAGTGACCAATCAAAGACATACTGTCTATATGATATGGAAAAGCACTCCACCATTTCGAAGGATGTGATTTTCAATGAAGTTTCCTCATACTCAAGAAAAGATTCAAGTACAAGTCTTAGTCCACCTATCTACACTTTAGAGGGGGACTCAGTATTTCCAAACTCTAATTCAGAAGCCAGTACTTCACAACAACCACGCCGATCTCAAAGGCTACTTGATAAGAGACAACGTGAAAGTCATTATGTTAATTATGCTCTAATGCACCAAATTCAGCAACTTCCAGAGCCATCCAACTACAAAGAAGCTCAAGGCCAACCAGAGTGGGAAACAACGATGAAAGAGGAACTAGATGCAATAGCAAAGAAAAAGACTTGGACATTAGTTCCCAAACCAACCAACCATCAAGTCATAGGAGTCAAGTGGATATACAAAGTCAAATACAAGTTTGATGGCACTCTAGATAAATATAAGGCAAGATTAGTCGCTAAGGGATACTAGCAATAACATGGCATTAACTATGAAGAAACCTTTGCTCCTACTGCAAGATTCACAACCATAAGAATCATCTTAGCACTAAGTGCTCACTTTAAGTGGCCCATTTACCAGTTGGATGTCAAAAGTGCATTCCTCAATGGACATCTTCAAGAAGAAGTATATGTTGAACAACCTGAAGGCTTCAAGATCAAAGGCAAAAAAGATCAAGTCTACAAGCTTCACAAGGCACTTTATGGACTCAAGCAAGCTCCCAGGGCCTGGTATGAAAAGTTTCACAAGTTCTTTGAAGACAAGGGATTTCACAGAAGCAATGCTGATGCTAATCTCTATATCTATCAAAAGAAGTCTTTAGTAGCCGTCATCATTCTCTATGTAGATGACTTGATCTTGACAGGCTCAGACAAAGAACGCATCTAGTTTATCATCACACAGCTTCATCTTGAGTACTCTATGACAGATCTTGGATTACTACACTACTTCTTGGGTACGGAAGTTTGGAAAACAAAAGAAGGTATACTTCTATCACAGAAGAAGTACTGCTTTGATCTACTCTCTAGATATAACATGGACCAGTGTTGCTCAGTTTCTACGACACTTGATCCAAACATCAAGCTTACACTCGAGGACTCATTATCACTTGTGGATGTGCATACCTATCGACAACTTGTTGGCTCATTACTCTATCTTGCCAACACTAGAACATATATTGCTTATGCAGTTGGTATAGTCAGTCAGTTTGCACATCAGCCTCGTCAGACTCATTGGGATGCTACTCAGAGACTACTTCGATACCTTGCCCTCACCCGACATCATGGTCTTTGGTACAGAGGGGGCATCGAACTCGTCGGATATTCAGATTCTGATTGGGCTGATGATCCTGATTCTCGACGGTCTACTTCTGGGTATATATTCTTGCTTGGCTCAGGACCTATCTCTTGGGCAAGTAAGAAGCAGCCTACAGTTGCACTATCATCAACCGAGGCCGTGTACCGAGCATCCAACTTTGTAGCATGTGAGGCCATCTCGCTTCGACGTTTATTATCTGACATTGGTGTTTTGCAGGATACTCCGACATTCTTCGCACGGACAGCCAGTCAGCCTTGGCCATCGCTAAGAATCTAGTGTTCCACGCTCGAACGAAGCACATCGAGATCCAGTACCACTTCATCCGCGAGAAACTCATATCTCAGGAGATTACTCTGGAGCAGTGTACCTCTCAGAAGAACCTGACGGACATGTTCACGAAGGCTCTACCTCCGATTCTGCTTCAGCTCTTGGTGGACCTCTGCAGCATTCAACCGCTCCAAAATGGAGTTCCAGAGAAGGTGTTGACGACATGATTGCTCCTACTTCATCTACATTTGTATATGCATGAGTGTATCTCCATTTTGTATCCAGGAGGCACTCCATTTATAGTCTATTTCCATTTTATAGTGTGTTTCCTTTGTATTTGGGTACCTTGCCATGTGCTTCTACCAGCTGTATTCATTCTCCTTTCAGAAGACTTATCCCAAATATGATGTACTTTTGAGAGCCCTCCCAAATCTATATAAGGAGGGCCTCTCCCCTCATTTGTACTTGGTTAGAAGCTTGAGGAGCCTACTCCATGCTCTTGGCAAGCTCATTTCTAATCCACATGAGTTTACCCATTTCATGGTCTACTCATTTTGTGTCTCACACATTCTTTGTTTTGTGAGGGTACTTTACTTTTCATTTTGCTTCCGCATGTGTACTCTCTACAGAAGCATCTCCTAGAATAGTTTCAAATCGAACTAGGAATATACCTATAGATCAGCCTTCGTTTCATATTTTTATTTCCAATTATTTGTTTCCCATGCCTATGAATATCCAATAGATGAAGAGACGATTGACGGTTTTATCTCTAAATATTTGTTTCCTTTGGAAGAAAATAAGGTAAGAACTAGTGTATATACATGTTTGTGAATATGTTTATGATTTGTTTCAATAAAACTTTTAAGAGTTTAATAGAATAAGACCCAAGATTGCAAGCTTGGAAGTCGATATTTTCTATTTTAAATAAATAAAGACAAGTGATATATACCTTCATAAGCTCAGAGTTATCCAAACTTACGAACTCAGGATAGAGAACACAAACACATACACATTGGAAAAAGTAACAAACAAAAGCAAGAGACTTAAGACCAATATAAGACATGAAAAATACAACCAAGAAAGAAAACCAATACAAAAAGAGACGCACACACACTCACATGAACACGAACACACACACAAAAAAAAAATAAAAATAAAAATAAAAAATAAAAAATAAAAAATAAAAAATAAATAGTTAAATAATAAAAATAATAATAAATTAAAAAAGAAACAAATTAAAATAAATAAATAATAAAAAATAAAAAAATAAATAGTTAAATAAACAGGTGATGCCTTCTGACCTTGTGAAATCTCAGTGTAGGTGTATATATTCATGTTATGTGATTGTGTTTTTGTTCAATTCAGAATTCTAGAAAGACAAGGAAAATTGAATAATGTAAATAAGTTGTATATAAGAGTGTGAAGTACCTAATAGTTTTCTTTAAGTTTTTTTTAAAGAAGAATCAAGGAACTTAGGATAGCATGCATTGGACAAGAACTCAGAATAAAGAAAACGATGATGATCGAGGTAGCTACTTCAAAGGAGTTTGTACAAGTGATATGCTTTTGTTTCAATTTTGTCTTCTTTCATATATGCATATATGAAGTTTGCATGCTATAAGTATGTGATGTATAAAGGAATGCATAAATACTAAGGTAATTTAGTAGATTAAGAATTTCATACATCTATTGTGATTATGTACGATACATAAAAGCCCAGGGATTATATGAGTAGAATTGATTAGAAGACTAAAGCTTTCGGGAGTGAAGACCTTAGAAAGTGAAGGAAAGACTTGAACTGAGTGCTTATATATGCTAGTATGCACGAAGGCTTGGTGAATGAGACTCCATTGTATCTGCCTCTATTTGATCCATAGCCACCTCTATTGAATCCTCTTCCTCTTGAGTTCCTCGGGTTCTTGAAACATTCTTCAGTAGTATGATTAGATAAGCCACATATATTGCAAGGTTGAGATGATTGGAATCTCCCCCTGCCTTGGTTTCCACCTCTGCCTCTTCCTCTAACTCTTCCTCTACCTGCAAAGTTTGCTTGGAAAGAGCTAACTTCATCTTCATTCTTCCTATTCTTTGACTTGTCCTTGACCTTAGTTTTATCAGAATATAAGGCAGAAGTTTGATTACCTCTTGAGGACTCACCACCTTTGCTAATCTTTGCTTCATGAGTAAAGAGTTGGCCCATGAGTGTGTTGAGGTCGGGTACATGCATATCCATGTATAAATCCATGGCTGTTGTGAATGACTCCCACTTGTCACAACCATGGCAATACCTATTTGTCCTAGTACCTTTCCTCTAAAGTGAACTCCGAGAGTAGTTACAACTATAGATTTTCTAACCAAAATGACACAATTAGTGCCTTGGGTAATTGTAGACAAACACAAGACTTTGCTCAAGGCCTTCAAGCACTAGGTCATGAAGTGCCCATCACGACTTTGGAATACTACACTACTTCTTGGGTACGGAAGTTTGGAAAACAAAAGAAGGTATACTTCTATCACAGAAGAAGTACTGCTTTGATCTACTTTCTAGATATAACATGGACCAGTGTTGCTCAGTTTCTACACCACTCGATCCAAACATCAAGCTTACACTCGAGGACTCATTATCACTTGTGGATGTGCATACCTATCGACAACTTGTTGGCTCATTACTCTATCTTGCCAACACTAGAACAGATATTGCTTATGCAGTTGGTATAGTCAGTCAGTTTGCACATCAGCCTCGTCAGACTCATTGGGATGCTGCTCAGAGACTACTTCGATACCTTTCCCTCACCCGACATCATGGTCTTTGGTACAGAGGGGGCATCGAACTCGTCGGATATTCACATTCTAATTGGGCTGATGATCCTGATTCTCGACGGTCTACTTCAGCCTACAGTTGCACTATCATCAACCGAGGCCGTGTACCGAGCATCCAACTTTGTAGCATGTGAGGCCATCTCGCTTCGACGTTTATTATCTGACATTGGTGTTTTGCAGCCTACAGTTGCACTATCATCAACCGAGGCCGTGTACCGAGCATCCAACTTTGTAGCATGTGAGGCCATCTCGCTTCGACGTTTATTATCTGACATTGGTGTTTTGCAGGATACTCCGACATGTCTTCGCACGGACAGCCAGTCAGCCTTGGCCATCGCTAAGAATCTAGTGTTCCACGCTCGGACGACGCACATCGAGATCCAGTACCACTTCATCCGCGAGAAACTCATATCTCAGGAGATTACTCTGGAGCAGTGTACCTCTCAGAAGAACCTGACGGACATGTTCACGAAGGCTCTACCTCCGGTTCTGCTTCAGCTCTTGGTGGACCTCTGCAGCATTCAACCGCTCCAAAATGGAGTTGCAAAGAAGGTGTTGACGACATGATTGCTCCTACTTCATCTACATTTGTATATGCATGAGTGTATCTCCATTTTGTATCCAGGAGGCACTCCATTTATAGTCTATTTCCATTTTATAGTGTGTTTCCTTTGTATTTGGGTACCTTGCCATGTGCTTCTACCAGCTGTATTCATTCTCCTTTCAGAAGACTTATCCCAAATATGATGTACTTTTGAGAGCCCTCCCAAATCTATATAAGGAGCGCCTCTCCCCTCTTTTGTACTTGGTTAGAAGCTTGAGGAGCCTACTCCATGCTCTTGGCAAGCTCATTTCTAATCCACATGAGTTTACCCATTTCATGGTCTACTCATTTTGTGTCTCACACATTCTTTGTTTTGTGAGGGTACTTTACTTTTCATTTTGCTTCCGCATGTGTACTCTCTACAGAAGCATCTCCTAGAATAGTTTCAAGTCGAACTAGGAATATACCTATAGATCAGCCTTCGTTTCATATTTTTATTTCCACTTATTTGTTTCCCATGCCTATGAATATCCAATAGATGAAGAGACGATTGACGTTTTTATCTCTAAATATTTGTTTCCTTTGGAAGAAAATAAGGTAAGAACTAGTGTATATACATGTTTATGAATATGTTTATGTTTCAATAAAACTTTTAAGAGTTAAATAGAATAAGACCCAAGATTGCAAGCTTGGAAGTCGATATTTTCTATTTTAAATAAATAAAGACAAGTGATATATACCTTTATAAGCTCAGAGTTATCCAAACTTACGAACTCAGGATAGAGAACACAAACACATACACATTGGAAAAAGTAACAAACAAAAGCAAGAGACTTAAGACCAATATAAGACATGAAAAATACAACCAAGAAAGAAAACCAATACAAAAAGAGATGCACACACACTCACATGAACACGAACACACACACAAAACAAAAATAAAAATAAAAATAAAAAATAAAAAATAAAAAATAAAAATAAATAGTTAAATAATAAAAATAATAATAAATTAAAAAAGAAACAAATTAAAATAAATAAATAATAAAAAATAAAAAAATAAATAGTTAAATAAACAGGTGATGCCTTCTGACCTTGTGAAATCTCAGTGTATGTGTATATATTCATGTTATGTGATTGTGTTTTTGTTCAATTCAGAATTCTAGAAAGACAAGGAAAATTGAATAATGTAAATAAGTTGTATATAAGAGTGTGAAGTACCTAATAGTTTTCTTTAAGTTTTTTTTAAAGAAGAATCAAGGAACTTAGGATAGCATGCATTGGACAAGAACTCAGAATAAAGAAAACGATGATGATCGAGGTTGCTACTTCAAAGGAGTTTGTACAAGTGATATGCTTTTGTTTCAATTTTGTCTTCTTTCATATATGCATATATGAAGTTTGCATGCTATAAGTATGTGATGTATAAAGGAATGCATAAATACTAAGGTAATTTAGTAGATTAAGAATTTCATACATCTATTGTGATTATGTACGATACATAAAAGCCCAGGGATTATATGAGTAGAATTGATTAGAAGACTAAAGCTTTCGGGAGTGAAGACCTTAGAAAGTGAAGGAAAGACTTGAACTGAGTGCTTATATATGCTAGTATGCACGAAGGCTTGGTGAATGAGACTCTTTGGTTTCTACGTTTGGTTCCTTGCCTAATCCTACCTCCAGATAGATTATAATTTAGAGAAGCCTTCATGTACCACCTAGCTTTTTATGTATGTAAATGTGTCATCAATGCACTGCAATGGGCTAGTAGGTGGGGTGAAGCTACCTTGGTTTGGTGGTCAAGGCTACAAACCAATGCTAGTTTCATTGTATGGCATGACCTGTATGTTGTTTTTCATCTGTATGGGTCGATAGGCAGGTGGAGTCACTTTGAGTGGGTGATGAGAGCCACAAGTTGACGTCGATTTCGTATGGGACTGGCATTGTGCATCGTGTGCTATGTTGGGTCATCAGACTAGTGGAGTAAACCTGATCGGGTGGACAAGTCCATGAGTTGCACCCAATTACGATAGATGCCAAATTTTGTAAAGAAAAGAATAAATAAAAATAAAAACAAAACAGTTGAGCTGGGATGAAGTGCAAAGAAAAAAAAAAGTAAAAATAAAAAGAAAAATGAGAAAAAGGTCTGATGGGGTTTGAATGGTAAGAGATCAGTAGGGGAAACAAATTGTAGTTTCACGAGCCAAGTTAGTAGGAATTGGTATATGCGTGTGCTTAGAATAAGCTGTTGAATCTAAATAGATTGAGTAAAAGGAAGAGCTATGAAGCTTACAATTCATTCATATGATTGCTAGTCTGATTGTATGGTGGTAACATAATAGGTTGAATGTGATACTTGTATCTACTCTATTCTCAAAGCTTGTACAAGGTTCATGAAATTTTCTTGAAGTGAGCATGTGTTTGTTGTTTCTTTTAAATGGTGATTTATATCCACCCATGACTATTTCATGCTTGTTTGTGATTGTTATGTATGTAGGTTGGTGCATCCGGAGGATGCACAAGTTTAGAGGGGGTGGATGTGATCGAGAATCCATACTCAAGGTTAGGAACCATTGCAAAGCATCAAATCAATTCAAATGGGAAGATATCAATATGGTTAGAGTCATGGTGAATCTTGTCCTTTATAAACTCTTCCTACATGCATTAAAGTTTGATAAGAATTATTTGCATTTTAACATGATCCAAAGATGTGATTTTTATTTGATCTCCTTGTATATTCTCTTGTGTTTGCAAGGGTGAATGAAGTTAATAGCATGAATCATTTAATTGCATGATGTGCGCTATAAATGTGAATGCACAAGTGCTTGTGGTCTCTATTCAGAGTCTACCAATGTGATGTGATGGCAAACCCATAGTTTGTAATGGTTATTCCATGTGTATTAGGCTATAGGACAAAGAAGAATAAGAAAGTGTATGTGCTTGTAGTTTAAATTTGTATATGAGTGTGAGCTATGAGCATGTGTATGAGTTTCTATATACATGAGTGTGTGTACATGCATGTGCATTTTAATATTTTAGTATGGGAGTATGCATGTCTGCATTTCATTACATGTGCACATATGTGATTACATGTGAACATATTTATGTGTTAAAAATGCAAGTTAATGGGATATGTAGGGGCCATAAATTAAGGGACGTTTGTGTTTGACCGAGCTCTATAATCAGGTAAAGATTAAGGTCCCTCTTTCATACGTCTACACGACATTTGAAGAACTTGTAACTAGTGCTTCAAACATAGGAATAAGATTGTAAATGGATGAAATTCATATGGATTTACTTGCAAGCCCATACTTCGACAACAAGAGTGTGTAATGGAACTTGGAGTTGCTCCAGAGTCAATCATGGCTTTAATCATCTTGGTTATAGTGCCTTGTTCTAACTCAGCTAATATTAATGGTCTTTGATCTACGATGCTAGGTTTATCTCTTGTTCATTTTTGACACATAGCCATGTGATATCTTGGGGCATCAAGGTGGGGTACTATGCCTTGCCTTATAAATTTCATTCGTTGAATATGTTCTAGGGCCTGAGCCTATGCCTCTTCTCTAATTCTTTGTTGTTTCTCTTTATGCTTCTTGGCTTGATTCAATTGTCTAAGCATGTTTTCCATGAGTTTTTCTCGATAGAGTTTATCTTGCAACCACTAATATTGTTGGGCATCACTTCTCCCTCTAGGGTTGCTAATTGCACTGCATCGCTTATAAAAATTTGATATAATCATAGGTCCATAATTGGATTTTTTTTTTTGGCTTACATGCATGTTGTTTGAGTGTGTGGACTAGTACTAAGTCACCAACTTTTAAGCCTTTTTCTTTTGCATGTGCATCAAAGTAAGCTTTTTGTTTCTCTTTTCTGCATATATTGTTGTTGGGGCCTTCAATATCCTCTCTCCTAAGCATTCTAAATCAAGCATAGTAGATGATATCTCACGACTATTCCACTTATGCATTTGTGATATTTTCAAAGTAAATATCAGGAAATCTAAGGGTAGCATGCATTTTGCGAAAGACCATTTGAAAAAGGGTTGCATTGAATATCTCTTTATAGGCACTCGATACACCCAAACCACATGATGTAATTGATTGCCCTAGTCAGAGTGTTTACTATCCACTAACTTGGCTAACACATTGCATAAGATCTTATCTGTACTCTCAACCTAACCATTTTCTTGGGGGTAGTAAGGGGCTGATTTCTTGTGAATCACCATGAATTCTTGTAGTAGATATTCAGTGACTTTGTTCAACAAATGTGTTCCTCTGTCACTGACTAGTTTTATACAAAGTCCATATCTCATGAAAAAATTCTCAAATAATAACCTAACCATGCTATGTGCATCATTATTCTGTGTAGCCTTTACCTCTACCTATTTGGTTAGGTAGCCTATGGAAACTATGATGTACTTAGCATGACAAATTTTTGCAATAGGATTAATCGGTCCTACAAAGTCTATGCCCCAATTTGAGAATATATGTCCTCCCATCATGGGTCTTAGTGGCACCTCATATTTTCGTTGAGCCTTTCACAAGCAATACTTCACATAGGTATGAGCATCCATGTGAAGGGTGGGCCACCAAAGACCAAAAAATAGAATGGATTTAATAGCATGATCAGGTCCCAAGTGTCCACCTTTAACACTATTGTGTGTGATTTCTAAGATTTCCAATAACCCTTCTCATGTACAAACAATCATAGATATCCATCTCCCCCACATTTATACATATCTTCTCCAATTAAAGTGTAGTCCTAGGCTTCTTGATCTAGACTACTTTTTCTAGTGAGCGACATGTGCTTGGGAAAGTTTTCTGTCTTCAAGAAACTAGAAATCTAAATTTGATAAAAATTTATCACAAAGCATCGCTACTGTGCTTTCTATCAGCATCGCGACAGTGCTCTCTTTCAGCATCGCGATCGGGTTTTAGCGTCATCACCTTGACGACTTCATCACTTCCACGACCCCAACAGTGTAGCGCGATGACCCCATGGTATGTTAACTGGTACGTTGTTGGAAATCATAGTAAAAAATGCCCAATCTACCATGGGTCCTTTAGCGTCGCGATGGTGCACTACATTTGCATCGCGATGGTGTATGTGTATCTTCATCGCAACGGTCTGCATCAACATCGCAGCGTTGTTAGTGGTCTCCCGATTTGCTTTGTGATGGCAAGGGCGGACTCATGAGACTCGGTACATCGTGATGGTCCACTGAGGATTTGGCGACAAAGCTTAAGTGGTGCAATTAATCTCTCTAAACCCATTCTGCTTAAAAGCTTTATTAAACGAGTTGATTCAAGAAAAGAGTGCTATGAGCGATGCTTTTGGACCGCGTTTTGACTGCGGGCAGAGTAAGAGCTATGGATCGTCGCCATCACCTTCTCCTTCAGGCATCCAAGCTTGATGTTCTTTGATGTGGGTGAAAAGCACTTTCTTCAAGTTGAAGGACGATTGCTCAGACAACGGCAATAGACGACAACTCCGACACTTCACTAACTAACTGCAGAAACAACGGTCATCACGAACGCCAGGAGGAAGCGTCATCACGAACGACAGGAGGTAGCGACAGGCAAAGGCAGTCCATCGCAGAGGATTCAGTCTATATTTTCAGTCGATCGTGAGAGTGCTATCTGCGATTGACACGGGCGCGCGACTGATTGGATTCAGTCCATCGCGACTGATTGGATTCAGTCGGTCGTCTCGGAGCTCGTGCGCGTTTCAGTCGATCGTGAGAGTGCCAGCGATTGACACGGGTGCGCGTGGCTGTCCATCGCGGGGAGGGAGTCTCTGTCCATCGCGGGGAGGGAGTCTTCGTTGTGGCCAGCAAGGTCACAGGATTAAAGAGTGCCCTCTCAGGCAAAAAAACAAGCGCCTTCAAGAAGCCTCCAAAACCGCTCAAGACAACATTGGCGATTTGACCCACTCGACCAGGGTGGGGGAAGGCAAGGGCCTCCTTAATCCGCAAGCCGATGCTGATGGCTTTATGGAAGTTAGAAGAAGAAGGAAAAGAAGCCCTAGGGCCAACGGTGAGAGAAACAACCTGCCGCCTACCCCCTACAACAATTTGTATTGCAATCTAGAAAAGGAGATCAATGAGCTTGACTACCCAGGTGGGAAGATACTTGAGATAGACAACTACGACAAAGCCCTAGAGATCCATGACAATAAAGAAACCCCCCAGGAGGGTTACACTACAAGCAAAGAAGATGGTTTCACCACTAGTAACGAAGACAACATGGATAGTGAAAGTTCCAGCAAGGGACATCCCGCAAAGGAAAATAGCCTATGGAGCTACCCTGGAAAAGCCCCCACAAGAACCGACTTCTAAGCCGGGATCAGATCCCAGCGAAAAAGAAAGATGAAGTCAAGAGAAGAAAGGATAAAGCTCCCTTCCGCAAAGAGGGATCAATGCAAAAATGATTGTCATCTCGCTAAATGCTCGAGGGCTAACCGACCCCTCAAGAGCGACCATCATTGGTCAATGGCTTCGCGACATTAGCTTAAACCCAGACTTTATATGTATTCAAGAGATTAAAATTGACGGAGAAGACCTCCAGAAGCGGCTCAGACAGATCTCCTCGGCCCATGTGTGGATCCCAACGAAGCACCAGCGGGGGTCTGGAGGAACGGTTATCGGTGTTAAACAACTCTGGTTTGAAAAGCTTGAAAACTCCATTGAAGATGTAAGTCACCGTTGGATTGCTGTCTCTTTTGGTGCTCCTCTTTGTGTCACTATGGTTTCTTTGTATGCCCCTAACGGGGATTTGGAGAGACTGAACACTTGGGCTTCCTTAGACTCACTTCCCCACAACGTGCTTATTTGTGGAGACTTCAACATGGTGGAAGACCCTATGGACAGATGGATGGGCAAGGGCAGGGTCATCGACAGTCGGGAGAAAGAAACGTGGGACCTGACCAAACTCCACTTGGATTTGATTGAGTTCAAAGACTCGAGTGGCTTTTCTTGGTCGAATCTCCAAGCGGGCGAGGACCTGAGGAAAGCTAGACTCGATAGATGCTACATCTCCCAGAGTTTTACTCAACAGTGGGGTCACCCTACCATCACGCAACGCACTGACCTCACTATCTCTGATCACTACCCGATCGTTATCACTTTTCAACCTTCCAACAAAATCCCCAAGGCTCCGTGGTTCCATGCCAACGCAACCACCTTCTCTATCCCTTCTGTCCACCAAGAAATTGCCGATGTGTGGAAAGTGGCGTTCGCCTCTGGCTTGGCCCCTGCCAAGTGCTGGAGAAGTGCGGTCGACAAGTCTTGTAAGATCATGATCAGAACTAAGAAGATGCTCGAGACTGTGCGGCGGGCTCGTAGGGAAGCCCTTTACCACAGACTCTGGCGGCTTGAGGAGGAAGTGAACAAAGGAAAACAACAAGCCCAGAAAGGCCTCAGGAAAATCAGAGCAGTGTTGAGATACGAGGAAGAATTACAAAGGAAAAACTTGCAAATCTTCTTCAAGGAGTGGTGGGCTGGCAAAGCCGACAAACCCACCAAAGAGATGTGTCGTATCCTTAAAAGGAAACACAGCAGAGAGTCGATCCCCCTACTGCTAGACCCACATGGCAATGTTTGCAATTCGGAAGAAGATAATTTTGGCATCATCGAGGGGCACTTCACGAGACTCCTGGGAACATCGAACCCCCTTTCCCACCATAGAAGGGACTGTATGGCTGCCATTTCTAGGGTTTCCCCCCGGAGGATACCACCCAACCTCCACTCCCTTCTTCATGCCCCTATCTCGGAATCGGAAATCATTGAGGTCATTGATGCCCTCCCCCTCGGTAAAAGCCCGGGACCCGACGGACTCACTAATAAGTTCTTTAAATCCTTCAAGCTGGTGGTTGCCACCCCTCTTCGGATGGTTTGGCAAGAAGCGCTAAAGTTTGGTGCTCTTCCTTCTTGTCTAAATAATGGAATTATCAAGTTGATACACAAGAAGGGGGAAAAGAACAGAATCGAGAACTGGCGGCCTATTACGATGCTCCAAACAGGATACAAGATCATCGCCAAAGTCATTGCCAACAGACTCTCGTGCCACCTGAGATCTTGGCTTAGTGAGGACCAAAAAGGTTTCATCAAAGGCAGGTCTATCCTGGAAACCATTATGGATATTTGGGAAGGTATTCAATTTGCAAATGAGTCTAATCAAGATGTGGTTTTCATCAAGATCGACTTTGACAAAGCCTACGACAGGCTAGAATGGGACTATATTCTGCAGTCGCTCCAAGATCTCGGACTTAGTCAGAAATTCACCAAGATGATCGCGACCCTTCTCGGAAACGCAACGACCCAAATTAACGTTAACGGCAAACTTTCGAAGGCGATCCATCTTAGAAGATCGATTAGACAAGGATGCCCTTTGGCCCCCCTTCTTTTTGCCATCGCCACTGAGGGGCTGAGCAGACTTGTGGCTCATCATGTGGAGGCTGGCAATATCAAAGGCCTCCGGCTGCCTCACGACCACAGTCAAATCATCATGAGACTTTTTGCTGATGATATGAACGCGTTCGTCCACAATGATAATACCAGCCTGGAGACTTTCTGGAGGTGTCTTGCTACCTTTTGTGATGCCTCTGGATCCAAAATCAACCACTCCAAGACCGCCTTCAGGGCTATTGTGGGACAGCACCCTGGCCTTCTCACTGATCATGGCTGTCAAATCATTCCGCAGGGCCAAATCCTTCGACTTCTTGGAATCCCCTTGGGGTTTGGCGTCTCTATGGAGCAGCGATGGAACTGGGTGTTGGCTAAACTCGAAAACAAACTTAACTATTGGAGAGGTATGCAAATCAATCTTGCTGGGCGTGCGATGGTTATCAACACGTTCCTCCTCTCTTCTACCATCTATTTCCTTTCTTGTTGGAGACCGAATGAGCAAGGCCTGTCCAAACTGAATAGTATTTGTAGAAACTTTCTTTGGACGGGCGATCATAACAGAAGGGGGGTGCCTAAAATCAAATGGGCCATCTGCACTAGCCCTAGAGATAGCGGGGGGCTTGGTATCCTGGACATTGGGTGTATGGCTAACAAACTGGCAGCCAAATGGATGATTAGGGCTTGGTGCAATAGGGAGGCCTCGTGGGCCAAGCTGATCTTCAGAAACAAGAATGAGTTGGCCCTCACGGGGTTCCCGAACTGGAAGAATCTTGACATCATGACCCTGCTTTTCTCCCCAATCCCCGTCTTCCCGAAAGGCTCCAATCTCGTGTGCTCCCTTTGGAAGGGCTGGAATAAAGTCAAAAGCTTCACAAGAATTAGTGAGGACTGGAAGTGGGCGGCCGGAATCAGACAAAACGACTCTATCTGGTTTCCGATACATGGCATCCGGAGTGTGGAGTCATGGAACATTCAAAATGCCAAGAAGCTATGGAACAAAGGATTCAAAAAATGGAAACACCTCTGGAAACATGACACCAACAACTGGATCAACTTCGAGGATATTGACCCTCGCATAAACATCTCCTACGAAGAATGGAACACTTTGCAAAGCAGATGCCTCGCTTGGGATCGCCGCAAGACGCGCCTTCTCATGGGACACGACTCACCGAACTCGCTTGGTCTCAAATGGCACAACGGAAATAGCCTACTCAAAATCCCGAACATCAAAGAAACGGCTGACCTCCAGATCAGCCTCAACAAGAAGTGGTGCCTGTCTTGGACGCGGCTTCGGTGGGACATGAAATTCATGGGTATCTGGCACCCCCTTATTGAGATTAAGAAGTCCGTCCTCTTATGGCAAATTCTTCATCGAGGAATTTGGACCAACCATAAGGCTAGCAAACTTTGTGGGATCCCTCCTTGGTGCAAACGCTGCCACCGTGCTATCGAAGATGTCCCACACATCTTCCTTACTTGCCCCAACTCCTACAGAATCTGGCAGACGGTTGGAATGAAAATCAGACTTCAAAAACAGCTTAGTTGGAAACAAGTCCTTCTGGGAGAAGCGATCGGCTGCTCTGCGACACTCTGGAACGCCATCAGAGGGGAAGTCCTGTGGAAAATTTGGCGGGAGAGGTGTGCTCTCAACTTCGGCGATCCCCCCAGGGAGTGGTCGATTGAGAAATCACTATTCCTCCTGGGCAAAAGGATTGTTAACTGCAAGAAGTCCCCCCCCCTTCAGACACCATCAAGTTCTCCTGCTGATCAACAACAAGCTCAAACCCAAGTGGGCCCCGCATGTGGGCGATGAGAGGGTGATTAACCTTCTCTGTAATGCAACCTAGGATTCAATCATGCTTCCCCTGCTTTGTGGGATTTGGGGGGTCCCGTGGGCACTAGTCCCCTTCTATTGTACCTTTGTTTCTTAATTTAATTCAAGTCCGGGAGAGTAGGCTATTGCCGAACTTCCTTTATATTAAAAAAAAAAGCTTTATTAAACAAGTGAACTTTGGCAAATTTTACGCTGCGCTTCCATTGCATAAAATACTTAATTCTTCAAGTTGACACTCGCTTGCAAAGGTCGACCCTCAGTGACAAAGGAACATGAATACCCAAGACCCCCTTTAGAGTCTCTGCGTGTCTAGCTTCGCAAGGAGTGGTTCCCGCATGGCTTGATTGTGAGCAAATGCCAGCTTTTATTGGTGAACCACTTACTTTTGGTTTTCAAGAACAAGGGGATGATGTTTTAAGCCCTACAAGTGGGCATCTCACAAGTTTGGAGGTCTACTTTATGCCTGCTTAAGTGTTCCTAGATTTTGTCCCAAACAAGTCTAAACCCCTCTGCTACCCACTCTTAGTTGAGCTCCCCAACCTTCCCTTTTTCCTGTACAACTTCCTGAGGGATATTTTCATGCCTATTGGTCGACTGATGGCCTCGAGAGAGGACGTGGGGGGCTTCATCTACGAAGGAGCAAAGTATTTCTTCAATGCATGATGGCACCCGCGAATTTGCATCAAGACTGGTCTTAAGAAAGTTCTCCCCTCAAAGATTTCAATAGACTTAGGGGAAGGAGAAATCTGGGAGCAAGAATTCACATACAAGAATTTTCCAAATGCATGTTTTCATTGTGGTCTTCAAGGACAAGATTAAAGAGTGTCCTAAAAAATAGCACACATCTAAAAACAAATAGAACCAAGAAGCCCCCAAAGAAGATTAGATAAGCTCTAGGGCACAAGCTCAACTGCCTATAATTGAGGAAGACAAGGACACGAGGGTATCAGAGACAGACTCACAAGGGTTCATGGAAGTTAGACGTAGAAGGAAAAGTAGGCCTCGGGGGAACACCTCCGTTGTGGCTCCTCTAAATAACTTGTACTGCAACCTCAAAAAGGAGATCAACGAGTTGGACTTCCCACTATGAAGTAGACACCAAAGATAAAACCTTGGAGTCTACCATCAACAAAGAAGAAAACATAGAGGATAACCAAGAGGGCTATACCACTAATAAAGAGAAGGGTTTCACACCTAGCAACGATGACAACCGGGATAGTGAGAGCTCCATCATTGGATCAACACTCCCGAAAAAACTGCTAAATTCACTCCCATAGAAGGTTGTTCATAAGGGGAAACAACCACTGGAATCACCATGGAAGAGCCCCCTTAAGGGTAAGATTTATGGTCAGGATCTCTCCATCTTTGAGGAAAAAAGGAGAACACGAGAAGACAAAAGACAAGGTCCCTCTCTGCAAAGAGGGTAACCATCATTAATGCTTATCATATCTATTAATGCCAGGGGGCTGACTAACCCCTCAAGAGTGGCCATTATTAGCTAGTGGTTTCAAGATAATAGCCTAAACCCAGATTTCATATGTATTCAAGAGATTAAACCTCACAAATGAATTCTTTAAGTATTTTATGTGGAGAGAGATGATGGATGCAATCCAAAGATGAGTTGGTGCTGCTACAACCGGCTTCACACCAGACAACTGAGACTTCAGAGTTGATTAGTAGACCCTTTGAGCTTCCTAAATCCACCAAAATATCAGCCAAGTACTTTGGAACATGTATCCCAAAAGTTTAAGTCAAGACAGACAAGTTGCAAGATGACTAGCTCCCACAAACTTTCTATTTTTGGACATACACCTGCTGGAAAAACTCAAGAGTGCTCTCAACCTCGTAAGAACTAGATAAATTCCTTTTGGACATGGCAAATAGACTTAGCAAGCTTCCCAATCCAAGTCAAAACACTTCAAATAATGGACTGAGCACTGAGAACAAGATTCATCAATTTCTGGAACATGCCCACCATTCTCGGGGCTCTATAGAGATAGACCAGTGAGCAATAAAATGCAGATATCTCCCACACTATAAATCCAATGAAATGAAAAGTGCTATTCAGAAACTAGACAGGAAGAGCTATCCAACGCACATCAAAACACTGAAAAATGTTGAGTAGAACTCGAGATATGACCTTCTAAAGTTACTGCTCTGAGTGAGTATAACAGAGAACAAAACAGAGAAGTAGATAATGATAAATGTATAGATTCACATATGATTACAACCACATTGGCAATGAATATTTACACAATGGGAGTAGAATGATAGAGCTATGGAGTAAGCTCTTCAATCTCTATAAAATGACATGAAGTGGTCATGTACAAGGCTTGCTAATCGCCTCTTCCTTCTTGCTCTTTTTATAGCTATTCTTGGAGGGAGTTTTGAATTCGAATTCGAATGGCTCCACGTAAAAGTGATCCCAAAGTTAGGAGATATTCCCTCAGCTAAAAAATTCGTGGTTTTAGGTAGTTAGAGCCACGAACTTGCTTTTACATCATGGATGAGGTAAGCCATATTTTTCTTTTTTCTTTTTCAGAATTACAAGAGATAAAATGTACTCTTTTACAAGAGGTGTTCACATGACTACAGATGTGACTTACAAATGATCATAATATCAAGCATGTAGGCTTGGGTAAAATGCACCAACAGCTCCCCCTCAAGCCTAACATGCTTGGCCTCAAAATAAGTCTTCAATTGTCCTTGATTTCCTACAAGCCAATCATCAACTTGAATCTACTTAACTTTGTACCATCAAGAGCTTTAGTCAACACGTCTGCACATTGCATATCTGTAGAGACATAGGATAGTTGAATATCCTTGCTCATTAGCTTCTCCCTTACATAATGGTAGTGGACTTCAATATGCTTGGTTCTAGCATGGTATATCGGCTTAGCTTCTAGATGTAGTGAGCTTGTGTTGTCACCAAAAAATGTGAGGTGTTGAAGAATGAAGGCCAAGATCTATGTATAAAGACTTTAACCACATGATTTCTTGAGTTGCATTAGCCAAACCTCTATATTCGGCTTCAGTAGAAGATAATGCCATTGTTGGTTGCTTCTTGGATGACCAAGAAATGATTTTTGAACCTGCAAATGATATATACCCGGATGTGCTTCTTCTATCATCTCTAGATCTGGCCCAATCTACATCTGAGTAGACCTTTAGCTCAATATCTGAAGTAAATGAATAAAACAAACCTTCATTCATAGTCCCCTTTAGGTACTTGAGGACTCTCTTGGCCGCTTCCATATGTGGTCTTCTCGGCTTATGCATAAACTGACTCAATATGCTAACACTATAGCATATATCCACCCTTGTGAGTGTTGCATAGTTCAAAATTCCAACCAAACTTTGATAGCTTGTGATGTCTTCAATTGGCTCTACTTCATAAGTACTAATCTTATGATTTTGCTCCATAGGTGTACCTGCACACTTGGTATTTTCCATCTTGAACTTGACGAGCATGTCATGCACATACTTCCTTTGTGTGATGTATATACCTGAACTTGTGTAGATTAACTCCAATCCAAGGAAATAAGTGAGTGGTCTGAGGTCACTTATTTTGAACTCCTCCTTCATTTGAGTCTTTACCTGTTTGATTCCTTCAAGATCATTGCCTGTGATAATAATATCATCAACATACACACATAAATAGATCACTTCAGATCCATTCCTCTTTATGAACAAAGAGGTATCCGCCTTGCTAGCTTTGAATCCTTGGTCGTGCAAATAAGTCACCAATCTGAATTCCAAGCTCTTGGAGCTTGCTTCAATCCATACAAAGCTTTCTTTAGTTTGCGTACATAGTTAGGATGATGTGCATCCTCATATCCAGGAGGTTGTGCCATATACACTTCCTCAGAAATCCATCCATTCAAGAAAGCATTCTTTACATCAAGTTGATAGAGCTTCCAATTTCTAGATGCAACAAGACTAATGAGAGCCCTAATTGTAGGCAAGTCTCCTCATGATCAATACCATGGGTTTGAGCAAACCCTTTAGCAACTAACCTTGCTTTGTGTCTATTTATACTTCCATCTGGATTCCTCTTGATTTTGTATATCCATCGAGATCCAATTACCTTCATAGATGGCTTGTTAGGTACAAGCTCCCAAGTGTCATTCTCCTTCAAGGCTTCCATTTCTTCATCCATTGCATCTCTCCAAGCTTTCTTGCTTTATGCTTCTTCGAATGTGGTAGGCTCTTCATTGGTTGAATCTTTTGCAATGTAGATTGAGTGCTTGGTTACCAAAGAATTATCATAACCAAACCTCTCAGGTTTCTTCTTCTCCCTTGAAGACCTTCTAAGTGGTTGATGTGAGCTCTTGGGTCCATATGTAGCATCCTGCATCTTTGCTTTACCTTTGTTCTTCCATAGCTTTAGTCTTTCCAAGTCTTCTAGGTCAATCTCCGAATCACTTTCTTCAATCTGCTTTGGCTCCTTTGGTTGAAGTGATGGAAAATCTTCATCCAAGTCATAAGGCAGCTTCACTTTCCTGTCGTCATCAAACCATGATTTGTTTTCATAAAAAATTACATCTCTACTCACAGAAAATCCTTTATTGGTTAGATTGTACAATCTATATCCTTTTTGGTTTTGATCATAACCAATGAATACACACTTCTCTGCCTTGGGATTCAATTTCCCTCTTACTTGAGAAGGAATGTGAGCATAGGCTAAGCATCCAAAGATTTTACAATGCTCTAGACTAGGTCTTCTTCCATTCCACACTTCATATGGAGTTGTTCCATCTAGTGACTTAGATGGAAGTCTATTTATGAGATATGTGGCTGTCGACACAGCCTTTGCCCATAGGTAGTTTGGCAATCCCTTTTCGTTGAGCATGGACCTTGCAGCTTCGACAATAGCTTTGTTTCTCCTCTCTGCTACACCATTGAGTTCGGGTGTATACCTTGTAGTGACTTCCCTTTTAATGCCTCTTTCATGCAAGAATGCATCAAATTCATACGAGAAGTATTCTCCTCCACCATCTGATATGAGTCTTTTCAAAGTCCTACTTGTTTGGTTTTCAACAAGAGCAATATACTTCTTAAAGCAATTAAACACTTCATCCTTGTGCTTCATGAAAAACAGAATGGTCCATCTGCTACAATCATCTATGAAAGACACATAATATCTTGAGCCTGATATAGATGGCTCCTTACTTGGACCCCACACATCTGTGTGCACTAGATCCAAAGGATTTTGATACATATATCCTTTCTTTTTGAAAGGTTTTCTATGAGCCTTGCCGAGTTGACAAGCTTCACACTTATAAATCATGTGTTGCCTTGTGATATTAGGCAAACCAAGTACACTTTGGTCCCTATAAATTTGTTTGAGTGTCCTCTCACCAATGTGAGCAAGCCTTTTGTGCCATATCTCCAACTCTATTAGAGTTTGAGATCCATAGCTAAACAAAGCTATGTTCTTTGTATCTTCCACTTCAAAAGTGAAGAGCCTTCCTATCTTTTCTCCTTTGGAAATCCTTCGAAAGCCTTGACTTGGATCTTCAATATATGCTCCGAATCAGTTGAATCTAACCCGCAATCCTTTTTCAACAATCTGTCCAACACTTATTAAATTTTTGGTAATTGTAGGGACATACAAGACTTTTCTTAAGAGGTTCATATTCCCATCTGATTTCTTCACATTACCTATCTTCTCCACTGAGTGATTTGTGTCATCTCCTGTCTGCACTTCATGCTTGTTATGAGGATCTTCCAAATTAGAAAGTAAAGCCACATTTCCTGCTACATGGTTTGAGCATCCCGAATCAATGTAAAATATGTGATCATCATCCTTACCCTTCTTCACTGATAGATTCATAATCAATAATGAATCTTCTTGACTTTGGTCCTCTGCATAGTTATTGTAGTCTCTTCTTCCTCTATGGCCACTTTGATAGTTGTTATTGTTGTAGTAGTTGTTGTTGTTGTAGCCTCCATTGTATCTGCCTCTATTTGATCCATAGCCACCTCTATTGAATCCTCTTCCTCTTGAGTTCCTCGGGTTCTTGAAACATTCTTCAGTAGTATGATTAGATAAGCCACATATATTGCAAGGTTGAGATGATTGGAATCTCCCCCTGCCTTGGTTTCCACCTCTGCCTCTTCCTCTAACTCTTCCTCTACCTGCAAAGTTTGCTTGGAAAGAGCTAACTTCATCTTCATTCTTCCTATTCTTTGACTTGTCCTTGACCTTAGTTTTATCAGAATATAAGGCAGAAGTTTGATTACCTCTTGAGGACTCACCACCTTTGCTAATCTTTGCTTCATGAGTAAAGAGTTGGCCCATGAGTGTGTTGAGGTCGGGTACATGCATATCCATGTATAAATCCATGGCTGTTGTGAATGACTCCCACTTGTCACAACCATGGCAATACCTATTTGTCCTAGTACCTTTCCTCTAAAGTGAACTCCGAGAGTAGTTACAACTATAGATTTTCTAATCAAAATGACACAATTAGTGCCTTGGGTAATTGTAGACAAACACAAGACTTTGCTCAAGGCCTTCAAGCACTAGGTCATGAAGTGCCCATCACGACTTTGGAATACTACACTACTTCTTGGGTACGGAAGTTTGGAAAACAAAAGAAGGTATACTTCTATCACAGAAGAAGTACTGCTTTGATCTACTTTCTAGATATAACATGGACCAGTGTTGCTCAGTTTCTACACCACTCGATCCAAACATCAAGCTTACACTCGAGGACTCATTATCACTTGTGGATGTGCATACCTATCGACAACTTGTTGGCTCATTACTCTATCTTGCCAACACTAGAACAGATATTGCTTATGCAGTTGGTATAGTCAGTCAGTTTGCACATCAGCCTCGTCAGACTCATTGGGATGCTGCTCAGAGACTACTTCGATACCTTTCCCTCACCCGACATCATGGTCTTTGGTACAGAGGGGGCATCGAACTCGTCGGATATTCACATTCTAATTGGGCTGATGATCCTGATTCTCGACGGTCTACTTCAGCCTACAGTTGCACTATCATCAACCGAGGCCGTGTACCGAGCATCCAACTTTGTAGCATGTGAGGCCATCTCGCTTCGACGTTTATTATCTGACATTGGTGTTTTGCAGCCTACAGTTGCACTATCATCAACCGAGGCCGTGTACCGAGCATCCAACTTTGTAGCATGTGAGGCCATCTCGCTTCGACGTTTATTATCTGACATTGGTGTTTTGCAGGATACTCCGACATGTCTTCGCACGGACAGCCAGTCAGCCTTGGCCATCGCTAAGAATCTAGTGTTCCACGCTCGGACGACGCACATCGAGATCCAGTACCACTTCATCCGCGAGAAACTCATATCTCAGGAGATTACTCTGGAGCAGTGTACCTCTCAGAAGAACCTGACGGACATGTTCACGAAGGCTCTACCTCCGGTTCTGCTTCAGCTCTTGGTGGACCTCTGCAGCATTCAACCGCTCCAAAATGGAGTTGCAAAGAAGGTGTTGACGACATGATTGCTCCTACTTCATCTACATTTGTATATGCATGAGTGTATCTCCATTTTGTATCCAGGAGGCACTCCATTTATAGTCTATTTCCATTTTATAGTGTGTTTCCTTTGTATTTGGGTACCTTGCCATGTGCTTCTACCAGCTGTATTCATTCTCCTTTCAGAAGACTTATCCCAAATATGATGTACTTTTGAGAGCCCTCCCAAATCTATATAAGGAGCGCCTCTCCCCTCTTTTGTACTTGGTTAGAAGCTTGAGGAGCCTACTCCATGCTCTTGGCAAGCTCATTTCTAATCCACATGAGTTTACCCATTTCATGGTCTACTCATTTTGTGTCTCACACATTCTTTGTTTTGTGAGGGTACTTTACTTTTCATTTTGCTTCCGCATGTGTACTCTCTACAGAAGCATCTCCTAGAATAGTTTCAAGTCGAACTAGGAATATACCTATAGATCAGCCTTCGTTTCATATTTTTATTTCCACTTATTTGTTTCCCATGCCTATGAATATCCAATAGATGAAGAGACGATTGACGTTTTTATCTCTAAATATTTGTTTCCTTTGGAAGAAAATAAGGTAAGAACTAGTGTATATACATGTTTATGAATATGTTTATGTTTCAATAAAACTTTTAAGAGTTAAATAGAATAAGACCCAAGATTGCAAGCTTGGAAGTCGATATTTTCTATTTTAAATAAATAAAGACAAGTGATATATACCTTTATAAGCTCAGAGTTATCCAAACTTACGAACTCAGGATAGAGAACACAAACACATACACATTGGAAAAAGTAACAAACAAAAGCAAGAGACTTAAGACCAATATAAGACATGAAAAATACAACCAAGAAAGAAAACCAATACAAAAAGAGATGCACACACACTCACATGAACACGAACACACACACAAAACAAAAATAAAAATAAAAATAAAAAATAAAAAATAAAAAATAAAAATAAATAGTTAAATAATAAAAATAATAATAAATTAAAAAAGAAACAAATTAAAATAAATAAATAATAAAAAATAAAAAAATAAATAGTTAAATAAACAGGTGATGCCTTCTGACCTTGTGAAATCTCAGTGTATGTGTATATATTCATGTTATGTGATTGTGTTTTTGTTCAATTCAGAATTCTAGAAAGACAAGGAAAATTGAATAATGTAAATAAGTTGTATATAAGAGTGTGAAGTACCTAATAGTTTTCTTTAAGTTTTTTTTAAAGAAGAATCAAGGAACTTAGGATAGCATGCATTGGACAAGAACTCAGAATAAAGAAAACGATGATGATCGAGGTTGCTACTTCAAAGGAGTTTGTACAAGTGATATGCTTTTGTTTCAATTTTGTCTTCTTTCATATATGCATATATGAAGTTTGCATGCTATAAGTATGTGATGTATAAAGGAATGCATAAATACTAAGGTAATTTAGTAGATTAAGAATTTCATACATCTATTGTGATTATGTACGATACATAAAAGCCCAGGGATTATATGAGTAGAATTGATTAGAAGACTAAAGCTTTCGGGAGTGAAGACCTTAGAAAGTGAAGGAAAGACTTGAACTGAGTGCTTATATATGCTAGTATGCACGAAGGCTTGGTGAATGAGACTCTTTGGTTTCTACGTTTGGTTCCTTGCCTAATCCTACCTCCAGATAGATTATAATTTAGAGAAGCCTTCATGTACCACCTAGCTTTTTATGTATGTAAATGTGTCATCAATGCACTGCAATGGGCTAGTAGGTGGGGTGAAGCTACCTTGGTTTGGTGGTCAAGGCTACAAACCAATGCTAGTTTCATTGTATGGCATGACCTGTATGTTGTTTTTCATCTGTATGGGTCGATAGGCAGGTGGAGTCACTTTGAGTGGGTGATGAGAGCCACAAGTTGACGTCGATTTCGTATGGGACTGGCATTGTGCATCGTGTGCTATGTTGGGTCATCAGACTAGTGGAGTAAACCTGATCGGGTGGACAAGTCCATGAGTTGCACCCAATTACGATAGATGCCAAATTTTGTAAAGAAAAGAATAAATAAAAATAAAAACAAAACAGTTGAGCTGGGATGAAGTGCAAAGAAAAAAAAAAGTAAAAATAAAAAGAAAAATGAGAAAAAGGTCTGATGGGGTTTGAATGGTAAGAGATCAGTAGGGGAAACAAATTGTAGTTTCACGAGCCAAGTTAGTAGGAATTGGTATATGCGTGTGCTTAGAATAAGCTGTTGAATCTAAATAGATTGAGTAAAAGGAAGAGCTATGAAGCTTACAATTCATTCATATGATTGCTAGTCTGATTGTATGGTGGTAACATAATAGGTTGAATGTGATACTTGTATCTACTCTATTCTCAAAGCTTGTACAAGGTTCATGAAATTTTCTTGAAGTGAGCATGTGTTTGTTGTTTCTTTTAAATGGTGATTTATATCCACCCATGACTATTTCATGCTTGTTTGTGATTGTTATGTATGTAGGTTGGTGCATCCGGAGGATGCACAAGTTTAGAGGGGGTGGATGTGATCGAGAATCCATACTCAAGGTTAGGAACCATTGCAAAGCATCAAATCAATTCAAATGGGAAGATATCAATATGGTTAGAGTCATGGTGAATCTTGTCCTTTATAAACTCTTCCTACATGCATTAAAGTTTGATAAGAATTATTTGCATTTTAACATGATCCAAAGATGTGATTTTTATTTGATCTCCTTGTATATTCTCTTGTGTTTGCAAGGGTGAATGAAGTTAATAGCATGAATCATTTAATTGCATGATGTGCGCTATAAATGTGAATGCACAAGTGCTTGTGGTCTCTATTCAGAGTCTACCAATGTGATGTGATGGCAAACCCATAGTTTGTAATGGTTATTCCATGTGTATTAGGCTATAGGACAAAGAAGAATAAGAAAGTGTATGTGCTTGTAGTTTAAATTTGTATATGAGTGTGAGCTATGAGCATGTGTATGAGTTTCTATATACATGAGTGTGTGTACATGCATGTGCATTTTAATATTTTAGTATGGGAGTATGCATGTCTGCATTTCATTACATGTGCACATATGTGATTACATGTGAACATATTTATGTGTTAAAAATGCAAGTTAATGGGATATGTAGGGGCCATAAATTAAGGGACGTTTGTGTTTGACCGAGCTCTATAATCAGGTAAAGATTAAGGTCCCTCTTTCATACGTCTACACGACATTTGAAGAACTTGTAACTAGTGCTTCAAACATAGGAATAAGATTGTAAATGGATGAAATTCATATGGATTTACTTGCAAGCCCATACTTCGACAACAAGAGTGTGTAATGGAACTTGGAGTTGCTCCAGAGTCAATCATGGCTTTAATCATCTTGGTTATAGTGCCTTGTTCTAACTCAGCTAATATTAATGGTCTTTGATCTACGATGCTAGGTTTATCTCTTGTTCATTTTTGACACATAGCCATGTGATATCTTGGGGCATCAAGGTGGGGTACTATGCCTTGCCTTATAAATTTCATTCGTTGAATATGTTCTAGGGCCTGAGCCTATGCCTCTTCTCTAATTCTTTGTTGTTTCTCTTTATGCTTCTTGGCTTGATTCAATTGTCTAAGCATGTTTTCCATGAGTTTTTCTCGATAGAGTTTATCTTGCAACCACTAATATTGTTGGGCATCACTTCTCCCTCTAGGGTTGCTAATTGCACTGCATCGCTTATAAAAATTTGATATAATCATAGGTCCATAATTGGATTTTTTTTTTTGGCTTACATGCATGTTGTTTGAGTGTGTGGACTAGTACTAAGTCACCAACTTTTAAGCCTTTTTCTTTTGCATGTGCATCAAAGTAAGCTTTTTGTTTCTCTTTTCTGCATATATTGTTGTTGGGGCCTTCAATATCCTCTCTCCTAAGCATTCTAAATCAAGCATAGTAGATGATATCTCACGACTATTCCACTTATGCATTTGTGATATTTTCAAAGTAAATATCAGGAAATCTAAGGGTAGCATGCATTTTGCGAAAGACCATTTGAAAAAGGGTTGCATTGAATATCTCTTTATAGGCACTCGATACACCCAAACCACATGATGTAATTGATTGCCCTAGTCAGAGTGTTTACTATCCACTAACTTGGCTAACACATTGCATAAGATCTTATCTGTACTCTCAACCTAACCATTTTCTTGGGGGTAGTAAGGGGCTGATTTCTTGTGAATCACCATGAATTCTTGTAGTAGATATTCAGTGACTTTGTTCAACAAATGTGTTCCTCTGTCACTGACTAGTTTTATACAAAGTCCATATCTCATGAAAAAATTCTCAAATAATAACCTAACCATGCTATGTGCATCATTATTCTGTGTAGCCTTTACCTCTACCTATTTGGTTAGGTAGCCTATGGAAACTATGATGTACTTAGCATGACAAATTTTTGCAATAGGATTAATCGGTCCTACAAAGTCTATGCCCCAATTTGAGAATATATGTCCTCCCATCATGGGTCTTAGTGGCACCTCATATTTTCGTTGAGCCTTTCACAAGCAATACTTCACATAGGTATGAGCATCCATGTGAAGGGTGGGCCACCAAAGACCAAAAAATAGAATGGATTTAATAGCATGATCAGGTCCCAAGTGTCCACCTTTAACACTATTGTGTGTGATTTCTAAGATTTCCAATAACCCTTCTCATGTACAAACAATCATAGATATCCATCTCCCCCACATTTATACATATCTTCTCCAATTAAAGTGTAGTCCTAGGCTTCTTGATCTAGACTACTTTTTCTAGTGAGCGACATGTGCTTGGGAAAGTTTTCTGTCTTCAAGAAACTAGAAATCTAAATTTGATAAAAATTTATCACAAAGCATCGCTACTGTGCTTTCTATCAGCATCGCGACAGTGCTCTCTTTCAGCATCGCGATCGGGTTTTAGCGTCATCACCTTGACGACTTCATCACTTCCACGACCCCAACAGTGTAGCGCGATGACCCCATGGTATGTTAACTGGTACGTTGTTGGAAATCATAGTAAAAAATGCCCAATCTACCATGGGTCCTTTAGCGTCGCGATGGTGCACTACATTTGCATCGCGATGGTGTATGTGTATCTTCATCGCAACGGTCTGCATCAACATCGCAGCGTTGTTAGTGGTCTCCCGATTTGCTTTGTGATGGCAAGGGCGGACTCATGAGACTCGGTACATCGTGATGGTCCACTGAGGATTTGGCGACAAAGCTTAAGTGGTGCAATTAATCTCTCTAAACCCATTCTGCTTAAAAGCTTTATTAAACGAGTTGATTCAAGAAAAGAGTGCTATGAGCGATGCTTTTGGACCGCGTTTTGACTGCGGGCAGAGTAAGAGCTATGGATCGTCGCCATCACCTTCTCCTTCAGGCATCCAAGCTTGATGTTCTTTGATGTGGGTGAAAAGCACTTTCTTCAAGTTGAAGGACGATTGCTCAGACAACGGCAATAGACGACAACTCCGACACTTCACTAACTAACTGCAGAAACAACGGTCATCACGAACGCCAGGAGGAAGCGTCATCACGAACGACAGGAGGTAGCGACAGGCAAAGGCAGTCCATCGCAGAGGATTCAGTCTATATTTTCAGTCGATCGTGAGAGTGCTATCTGCGATTGACACGGGCGCGCGACTGATTGGATTCAGTCCATCGCGACTGATTGGATTCAGTCGGTCGTCTCGGAGCTCGTGCGCGTTTCAGTCGATCGTGAGAGTGCCAGCGATTGACACGGGTGCGCGTGGCTGTCCATCGCGGGGAGGGAGTCTCTGTCCATCGCGGGGAGGGAGTCTTCGTTGTGGCCAGCAAGGTCACAGGATTAAAGAGTGCCCTCTCAGGCAAAAAAACAAGCGCCTTCAAGAAGCCTCCAAAACCGCTCAAGACAACATTGGCGATTTGACCCACTCGACCAGGGTGGGGGAAGGCAAGGGCCTCCTTAATCCGCAAGCCGATGCTGATGGCTTTATGGAAGTTAGAAGAAGAAGGAAAAGAAGCCCTAGGGCCAACGGTGAGAGAAACAACCTGCCGCCTACCCCCTACAACAATTTGTATTGCAATCTAGAAAAGGAGATCAATGAGCTTGACTACCCAGGTGGGAAGATACTTGAGATAGACAACTACGACAAAGCCCTAGAGATCCATGACAATAAAGAAACCCCCCAGGAGGGTTACACTACAAGCAAAGAAGATGGTTTCACCACTAGTAACGAAGACAACATGGATAGTGAAAGTTCCAGCAAGGGACATCCCGCAAAGGAAAATAGCCTATGGAGCTACCCTGGAAAAGCCCCCACAAGAACCGACTTCTAAGCCGGGATCAGATCCCAGCGAAAAAGAAAGATGAAGTCAAGAGAAGAAAGGATAAAGCTCCCTTCCGCAAAGAGGGATCAATGCAAAAATGATTGTCATCTCGCTAAATGCTCGAGGGCTAACCGACCCCTCAAGAGCGACCATCATTGGTCAATGGCTTCGCGACATTAGCTTAAACCCAGACTTTATATGTATTCAAGAGATTAAAATTGACGGAGAAGACCTCCAGAAGCGGCTCAGACAGATCTCCTCGGCCCATGTGTGGATCCCAACGAAGCACCAGCGGGGGTCTGGAGGAACGGTTATCGGTGTTAAACAACTCTGGTTTGAAAAGCTTGAAAACTCCATTGAAGATGTAAGTCACCGTTGGATTGCTGTCTCTTTTGGTGCTCCTCTTTGTGTCACTATGGTTTCTTTGTATGCCCCTAACGGGGATTTGGAGAGACTGAACACTTGGGCTTCCTTAGACTCACTTCCCCACAACGTGCTTATTTGTGGAGACTTCAACATGGTGGAAGACCCTATGGACAGATGGATGGGCAAGGGCAGGGTCATCGACAGTCGGGAGAAAGAAACGTGGGACCTGACCAAACTCCACTTGGATTTGATTGAGTTCAAAGACTCGAGTGGCTTTTCTTGGTCGAATCTCCAAGCGGGCGAGGACCTGAGGAAAGCTAGACTCGATAGATGCTACATCTCCCAGAGTTTTACTCAACAGTGGGGTCACCCTACCATCACGCAACGCACTGACCTCACTATCTCTGATCACTACCCGATCGTTATCACTTTTCAACCTTCCAACAAAATCCCCAAGGCTCCGTGGTTCCATGCCAACGCAACCACCTTCTCTATCCCTTCTGTCCACCAAGAAATTGCCGATGTGTGGAAAGTGGCGTTCGCCTCTGGCTTGGCCCCTGCCAAGTGCTGGAGAAGTGCGGTCGACAAGTCTTGTAAGATCATGATCAGAACTAAGAAGATGCTCGAGACTGTGCGGCGGGCTCGTAGGGAAGCCCTTTACCACAGACTCTGGCGGCTTGAGGAGGAAGTGAACAAAGGAAAACAACAAGCCCAGAAAGGCCTCAGGAAAATCAGAGCAGTGTTGAGATACGAGGAAGAATTACAAAGGAAAAACTTGCAAATCTTCTTCAAGGAGTGGTGGGCTGGCAAAGCCGACAAACCCACCAAAGAGATGTGTCGTATCCTTAAAAGGAAACACAGCAGAGAGTCGATCCCCCTACTGCTAGACCCACATGGCAATGTTTGCAATTCGGAAGAAGATAATTTTGGCATCATCGAGGGGCACTTCACGAGACTCCTGGGAACATCGAACCCCCTTTCCCACCATAGAAGGGACTGTATGGCTGCCATTTCTAGGGTTTCCCCCCGGAGGATACCACCCAACCTCCACTCCCTTCTTCATGCCCCTATCTCGGAATCGGAAATCATTGAGGTCATTGATGCCCTCCCCCTCGGTAAAAGCCCGGGACCCGACGGACTCACTAATAAGTTCTTTAAATCCTTCAAGCTGGTGGTTGCCACCCCTCTTCGGATGGTTTGGCAAGAAGCGCTAAAGTTTGGTGCTCTTCCTTCTTGTCTAAATAATGGAATTATCAAGTTGATACACAAGAAGGGGGAAAAGAACAGAATCGAGAACTGGCGGCCTATTACGATGCTCCAAACAGGATACAAGATCATCGCCAAAGTCATTGCCAACAGACTCTCGTGCCACCTGAGATCTTGGCTTAGTGAGGACCAAAAAGGTTTCATCAAAGGCAGGTCTATCCTGGAAACCATTATGGATATTTGGGAAGGTATTCAATTTGCAAATGAGTCTAATCAAGATGTGGTTTTCATCAAGATCGACTTTGACAAAGCCTACGACAGGCTAGAATGGGACTATATTCTGCAGTCGCTCCAAGATCTCGGACTTAGTCAGAAATTCACCAAGATGATCGCGACCCTTCTCGGAAACGCAACGACCCAAATTAACGTTAACGGCAAACTTTCGAAGGCGATCCATCTTAGAAGATCGATTAGACAAGGATGCCCTTTGGCCCCCCTTCTTTTTGCCATCGCCACTGAGGGGCTGAGCAGACTTGTGGCTCATCATGTGGAGGCTGGCAATATCAAAGGCCTCCGGCTGCCTCACGACCACAGTCAAATCATCATGAGACTTTTTGCTGATGATATGAACGCGTTCGTCCACAATGATAATACCAGCCTGGAGACTTTCTGGAGGTGTCTTGCTACCTTTTGTGATGCCTCTGGATCCAAAATCAACCACTCCAAGACCGCCTTCAGGGCTATTGTGGGACAGCACCCTGGCCTTCTCACTGATCATGGCTGTCAAATCATTCCGCAGGGCCAAATCCTTCGACTTCTTGGAATCCCCTTGGGGTTTGGCGTCTCTATGGAGCAGCGATGGAACTGGGTGTTGGCTAAACTCGAAAACAAACTTAACTATTGGAGAGGTATGCAAATCAATCTTGCTGGGCGTGCGATGGTTATCAACACGTTCCTCCTCTCTTCTACCATCTATTTCCTTTCTTGTTGGAGACCGAATGAGCAAGGCCTGTCCAAACTGAATAGTATTTGTAGAAACTTTCTTTGGACGGGCGATCATAACAGAAGGGGGGTGCCTAAAATCAAATGGGCCATCTGCACTAGCCCTAGAGATAGCGGGGGGCTTGGTATCCTGGACATTGGGTGTATGGCTAACAAACTGGCAGCCAAATGGATGATTAGGGCTTGGTGCAATAGGGAGGCCTCGTGGGCCAAGCTGATCTTCAGAAACAAGAATGAGTTGGCCCTCACGGGGTTCCCGAACTGGAAGAATCTTGACATCATGACCCTGCTTTTCTCCCCAATCCCCGTCTTCCCGAAAGGCTCCAATCTCGTGTGCTCCCTTTGGAAGGGCTGGAATAAAGTCAAAAGCTTCACAAGAATTAGTGAGGACTGGAAGTGGGCGGCCGGAATCAGACAAAACGACTCTATCTGGTTTCCGATACATGGCATCCGGAGTGTGGAGTCGTGGAACATTCAAAATGCCAAGAAGCTATGGAACAAAGGATTCAAAAAATGGAAACACCTCTGGAAACATGACACCAACAACTGGATCAACTTCGAGGATATTGACCCTCGCATAAACATCTCCTACGAAGAATGGAACACTTTGCAAAGCAGATGCCTCGCTTGGGATCGCCGCAAGACGCGCCTTCTCATGGGACACGACTCACCGAACTCGCTTGGTCTCAAATGGCACAACGGAAATAGCCTACTCAAAATCCCGAACATCAAAGAAACGGCTGACCTCCAGATCAGCCTCAACAAGAAGTGGTGCCTGTCTTGGACGCGGCTTCGGTGGGACATGAAATTCATGGGTATCTGGCACCCCCTTATTGAGATTAAGAAGTCCGTCCTCTTATGGCAAATTCTTCATCGAGGAATTTGGACCAACCATAAGGCTAGCAAACTTTGTGGGATCCCTCCTTGGTGCAAACGCTGCCACCGTGCTATCGAAGATGTCCCACACATCTTCCTTACTTGCCCCAACTCCTACAGAATCTGGCAGACGGTTGGAATGAAAATCAGACTTCAAAAACAGCTTAGTTGGAAACAAGTCCTTCTGGGAGAAGCGATCGGCTGCTCTGCGACACTCTGGAACGCCATCAGAGGGGAAGTCCTGTGGAAAATTTGGCGGGAGAGGTGTGCTCTCAACTTCGGCGATCCCCCCAGGGAGTGGTCGATTGAGAAATCACTATTCCTCCTGGGCAAAAGGATTGTTAACTGCAAGAAGTCCCCCCCCCTTCAGACACCATCAAGTTCTCCTGCTGATCAACAACAAGCTCAAACCCAAGTGGGCCCCGCATGTGGGCGATGAGAGGGTGATTAACCTTCTCTGTAATGCAACCTAGGATTCAATCATGCTTCCCCTGCTTTGTGGGATTTGGGGGGTCCCGTGGGCACTAGTCCCCTTCTATTGTACCTTTGTTTCTTAATTTAATTCAAGTCCGGGAGAGTAGGCTATTGCCGAACTTCCTTTATATTAAAAAAAAAAGCTTTATTAAACAAGTGAACTTTGGCAAATTTTACGCTGCGCTTCCATTGCATAAAATACTTAATTCTTCAAGTTGACACTCGCTTGCAAAGGTCGACCCTCAGTGACAAAGGAACATGAATACCCAAGACCCCCTTTAGAGTCTCTGCGTGTCTAGCTTCGCAAGGAGTGGTTCCCGCATGGCTTGATTGTGAGCAAATGCCAGCTTTTATTGGTGAACCACTTACTTTTGGTTTTCAAGAACAAGGGGATGATGTTTTAAGCCCTACAAGTGGGCATCTCACAAGTTTGGAGGTCTACTTTATGCCTGCTTAAGTGTTCCTAGATTTTGTCCCAAACAAGTCTAAACCCCTCTGCTACCCACTCTTAGTTGAGCTCCCCAACCTTCCCTTTTTCCTGTACAACTTCCTGAGGGATATTTTCATGCCTATTGGTCGACTGATGGCCTCGAGAGAGGACGTGGGGGGCTTCATCTACGAAGGAGCAAAGTATTTCTTCAATGCATGATGGCACCCGCGAATTTGCATCAAGACTGGTCTTAAGAAAGTTCTCCCCTCAAAGATTTCAATAGACTTAGGGGAAGGAGAAATCTGGGAGCAAGAATTCACATACAAGAATTTTCCAAATGCATGTTTTCATTGTGGTCTTCAAGGACAAGATTAAAGAGTGTCCTAAAAAATAGCACACATCTAAAAACAAATAGAACCAAGAAGCCCCCAAAGAAGATTAGATAAGCTCTAGGGCACAAGCTCAACTGCCTATAATTGAGGAAGACAAGGACACGAGGGTATCAGAGACAGACTCACAAGGGTTCATGGAAGTTAGACGTAGAAGGAAAAGTAGGCCTCGGGGGAACACCTCCGTTGTGGCTCCTCTAAATAACTTGTACTGCAACCTCAAAAAGGAGATCAACGAGTTGGACTTCCCACTATGAAGTAGACACCAAAGATAAAACCTTGGAGTCTACCATCAACAAAGAAGAAAACATAGAGGATAACCAAGAGGGCTATACCACTAATAAAGAGAAGGGTTTCACACCTAGCAACGATGACAACCGGGATAGTGAGAGCTCCATCATTGGATCAACACTCCCGAAAAAACTGCTAAATTCACTCCCATAGAAGGTTGTTCATAAGGGGAAACAACCACTGGAATCACCATGGAAGAGCCCCCTTAAGGGTAAGATTTATGGTCAGGATCTCTCCATCTTTGAGGAAAAAAGGAGAACACGAGAAGACAAAAGACAAGGTCCCTCTCTGCAAAGAGGGTAACCATCATTAATGCTTATCATATCTATTAATGCCAGGGGGCTGACTAACCCCTCAAGAGTGGCCATTATTAGCTAGTGGTTTCAAGATAATAGCCTAAACCCAGATTTCATATGTATTCAAGAGATTAAACCTCACAAATGAATTCTTTAAGTATTTTATGTGGAGAGAGATGATGGATGCAATCCAAAGATGAGTTGGTGCTGCTACAACCGGCTTCACACCAGACAACTGAGACTTCAGAGTTGATTAGTAGACCCTTTGAGCTTCCTAAATCCACCAAAATATCAGCCAAGTACTTTGGAACATGTATCCCAAAAGTTTAAGTCAAGACAGACAAGTTGCAAGATGACTAGCTCCCACAAACTTTCTATTTTTGGACATACACCTGCTGGAAAAACTCAAGAGTGCTCTCAACCTCGTAAGAACTAGATAAATTCCTTTTGGACATGGCAAATAGACTTAGCAAGCTTCCCAATCCAAGTCAAAACACTTCAAATAATGGACTGAGCACTGAGAACAAGATTCATCAATTTCTGGAACATGCCCACCATTCTCGGGGCTCTATAGAGATAGACCAGTGAGCAATAAAATGCAGATATCTCCCACACTATAAATCCAATGAAATGAAAAGTGCTATTCAGAAACTAGACAGGAAGAGCTATCCAACGCACATCAAAACACTGAAAAATGTTGAGTAGAACTCGAGATATGACCTTCTAAAGTTACTGCTCTGAGTGAGTATAACAGAGAACAAAACAGAGAAGTAGATAATGATAAATGTATAGATTCACATATGATTACAACCACATTGGCAATGAATATTTACACAATGGGAGTAGAATGATAGAGCTATGGAGTAAGCTCTTCAATCTCTATAAAATGACATGAAGTGGTCATGTACAAGGCTTGCTAATCGCCTCTTCCTTCTTGCTCTTTTTATAGCTATTCTTGGAGGGAGTTTTGAATTCGAATTCGAATGGCTCCACGTAAAAGTGATCCCAAAGTTAGGAGATATTCCCTCAGCTAAAAAATTCGTGGTTTTAGGTAGTTAGAGCCACGAACTTGCTTTTACATCATGGATGAGGTAAGCCATATTTTTCTTTTTTCTTTTTCAGAATTACAAGAGATAAAATGTACTCTTTTACAAGAGGTGTTCACATGACTACAGATGTGACTTACAAATGATCATAATATCAAGCATGTAGGCTTGGGTAAAATGCACCAACAGCTCCCCCTCAAGCCTAACATGCTTGGCCTCAAAATAAGTCTTCAATTGTCCTTGATTTCCTACAAGCCAATCATCAACTTGAATCTACTTAACTTTGTACCATCAAGAGCTTTAGTCAACACGTCTGCACATTGCATATCTGTAGAGACATAGGATAGTTGAATATCCTTGCTCATTAGCTTCTCCCTTACATAATGGTAGTGGACTTCAATATGCTTGGTTCTAGCATGGTATATCGGCTTAGCTTCTAGATGTAGTGAGCTTGTGTTGTCACCAAAAAATGTGAGGTGTTGAAGAATGAAGGCCAAGATCTATGTATAAAGACTTTAACCACATGATTTCTTGAGTTGCATTAGCCAAACCTCTATATTCGGCTTCAGTAGAAGATAATGCCATTGTTGGTTGCTTCTTGGATGACCAAGAAATGATTTTTGAACCTGCAAATGATATATACCCGGATGTGCTTCTTCTATCATCTCTAGATCTGGCCCAATCTACATCTGAGTAGACCTTTAGCTCAATATCTGAAGTAAATGAATAAAACAAACCTTCATTCATAGTCCCCTTTAGGTACTTGAGGACTCTCTTGGCCGCTTCCATATGTGGTCTTCTCGGCTTATGCATAAACTGACTCAATATGCTAACACTATAGCATATATCCACCCTTGTGAGTGTTGCATAGTTCAAAATTCCAACCAAACTTTGATAGCTTGTGATGTCTTCAATTGGCTCTACTTCATAAGTACTAATCTTATGATTTTGCTCCATAGGTGTACCTGCACACTTGGTATTTTCCATCTTGAACTTGACGAGCATGTCATGCACATACTTCCTTTGTGTGATGTATATACCTGAACTTGTGTAGATTAACTCCAATCCAAGGAAATAAGTGAGTGGTCTGAGGTCACTTATTTTGAACTCCTCCTTCATTTGAGTCTTTACCTGTTTGATTCCTTCAAGATCATTGCCTGTGATAATAATATCATCAACATACACACATAAATAGATCACTTCAGATCCATTCCTCTTTATGAACAAAGAGGTATCCGCCTTGCTAGCTTTGAATCCTTGGTCGTGCAAATAAGTCACCAATCTGAATTCCAAGCTCTTGGAGCTTGCTTCAATCCATACAAAGCTTTCTTTAGTTTGCGTACATAGTTAGGATGATGTGCATCCTCATATCCAGGAGGTTGTGCCATATACACTTCCTCAGAAATCCATCCATTCAAGAAAGCATTCTTTACATCAAGTTGATAGAGCTTCCAATTTCTAGATGCAACAAGACTAATGAGAGCCCTAATTGTAGGCAAGTCTCCTCATGATCAATACCATGGGTTTGAGCAAACCCTTTAGCAACTAACCTTGCTTTGTGTCTATTTATACTTCCATCTGGATTCCTCTTGATTTTGTATATCCATCGAGATCCAATTACCTTCATAGATGGCTTGTTAGGTACAAGCTCCCAAGTGTCATTCTCCTTCAAGGCTTCCATTTCTTCATCCATTGCATCTCTCCAAGCTTTCTTGCTTTATGCTTCTTCGAATGTGGTAGGCTCTTCATTGGTTGAATCTTTTGCAATGTAGATTGAGTGCTTGGTTACCAAAGAATTATCATAACCAAACCTCTCAGGTTTCTTCTTCTCCCTTGAAGACCTTCTAAGTGGTTGATGTGAGCTCTTGGGTCCATATGTAGCATCCTGCATCTTTGCTTTACCTTTGTTCTTCCATAGCTTTAGTCTTTCCAAGTCTTCTAGGTCAATCTCCGAATCACTTTCTTCAATCTGCTTTGGCTCCTTTGGTTGAAGTGATGGAAAATCTTCATCCAAGTCATAAGGCAGCTTCACTTTCCTGTCGTCATCAAACCATGATTTGTTTTCATAAAAAATTACATCTCTACTCACAGAAAATCCTTTATTGGTTAGATTGTACAATCTATATCCTTTTTGGTTTTGATCATAACCAATGAATACACACTTCTCTGCCTTGGGATTCAATTTCCCTCTTACTTGAGAAGGAATGTGAGCATAGGCTAAGCATCCAAAGATTTTACAATGCTCTAGACTAGGTCTTCTTCCATTCCACACTTCATATGGAGTTGTTCCATCTAGTGACTTAGATGGAAGTCTATTTATGAGATATGTGGCTGTCGACACAGCCTTTGCCCATAGGTAGTTTGGCAATCCCTTTTCGTTGAGCATGGACCTTGCAGCTTCGACAATAGCTTTGTTTCTCCTCTCTGCTACACCATTGAGTTCGGGTGTATACCTTGTAGTGACTTCCCTTTTAATGCCTCTTTCATGCAAGAATGCATCAAATTCATACGAGAAGTATTCTCCTCCACCATCTGATATGAGTCTTTTCAAAGTCCTACTTGTTTGGTTTTCAACAAGAGCAATATACTTCTTAAAGCAATTAAACACTTCATCCTTGTGCTTCATGAAAAACAGAATGGTCCATCTGCTACAATCATCTATGAAAGACACATAATATCTTGAGCCTGATATAGATGGCTCCTTACTTGGACCCCACACATCTGTGTGCACTAGATCCAAAGGATTTTGATACATATATCCTTTCTTTTTGAAAGGTTTTCTATGAGCCTTGCCGAGTTGACAAGCTTCACACTTATAAATCATGTGTTGCCTTGTGATATTAGGCAAACCAAGTACACTTTGGTCCCTATAAATTTGTTTGAGTGTCCTCTCACCAATGTGAGCAAGCCTTTTGTGCCATATCTCCAACTCTATTAGAGTTTGAGATCCATAGCTAAACAAAGCTATGTTCTTTGTATCTTCCACTTCAAAAGTGAAGAGCCTTCCTATCTTTTCTCCTTTGGAAATCCTTCGAAAGCCTTGACTTGGATCTTCAATATATGCTCCGAATCAGTTGAATCTAACCCGCAATCCTTTTTCAACAATCTGTCCAACACTTATTAAATTTTTGGTAATTGTAGGGACATACAAGACTTTTCTTAAGAGGTTCATATTCCCATCTGATTTCTTCACATTACCTATCTTCTCCACTGAGTGATTTGTGTCATCTCCTGTCTGCACTTCATGCTTGTTATGAGGATCTTCCAAATTAGAAAGTAAAGCCACATTTCCTGCTACATGGTTTGAGCATCCCGAATCAATGTAAAATATGTGATCATCATCCTTACCCTTCTTCACTGATAGATTCATAATCAATAATGAATCTTCTTGACTTTGGTCCTCTGCATAGTTATTGTAGTCTCTTCTTCCTCTATGGCCACTTTGATAGTTGTTATTGTTGTAGTAGTTGTTGTTGTTGTAGCCTCCATTGTATCTGCCTCTATTTGATCCATAGCCACCTCTATTGAATCCTCTTCCTCTTGAGTTCCTCGGGTTCTTGAAACATTCTTCAGTAGTATGATTAGATAAGCCACATATATTGCAAGGTTGAGATGATTGGAATCTCCCCCTGCCTTGGTTTCCACCTCTGCCTCTTCCTCTAACTCTTCCTCTACCTGCAAAGTTTGCTTGGAAAGAGCTAACTTCATCTTCATTCTTCCTATTCTTTGACTTGTCCTTGACCTTAGTTTTATCAGAATATAAGGCAGAAGTTTGATTACCTCTTGAGGACTCACCACCTTTGCTAATCTTTGCTTCATGAGTAAAGAGTTGGCCCATGAGTGTGTTGAGGTCGGGTACATGCATATCCATGTATAAATCCATGGCTGTTGTGAATGACTCCCACTTGTCACAACCATGGCAATACCTATTTGTCCTAGTACCTTTCCTCTAAAGTGAACTCCGAGAGTAGTTACAACTATAGATTTTCTAATCAAAATGACACAATTAGTGCCTTGGGTAATTGTAGACAAACACAAGACTTTGCTCAAGGCCTTCAAGCACTAGGTCATGAAGTGCCCATCACGACTTTGGAATACTACACTACTTCTTGGGTACGGAAGTTTGGAAAACAAAAGAAGGTATACTTCTATCACAGAAGAAGTACTGCTTTGATCTACTTTCTAGATATAACATGGACCAGTGTTGCTCAGTTTCTACACCACTCGATCCAAACATCAAGCTTACACTCGAGGACTCATTATCACTTGTGGATGTGCATACCTATCGACAACTTGTTGGCTCATTACTCTATCTTGCCAACACTAGAACAGATATTGCTTATGCAGTTGGTATAGTCAGTCAGTTTGCACATCAGCCTCGTCAGACTCATTGGGATGCTGCTCAGAGACTACTTCGATACCTTTCCCTCACCCGACATCATGGTCTTTGGTACAGAGGGGGCATCGAACTCGTCGGATATTCACATTCTAATTGGGCTGATGATCCTGATTCTCGACGGTCTACTTCAGCCTACAGTTGCACTATCATCAACCGAGGCCGTGTACCGAGCATCCAACTTTGTAGCATGTGAGGCCATCTCGCTTCGACGTTTATTATCTGACATTGGTGTTTTGCAGCCTACAGTTGCACTATCATCAACCGAGGCCGTGTACCGAGCATCCAACTTTGTAGCATGTGAGGCCATCTCGCTTCGACGTTTATTATCTGACATTGGTGTTTTGCAGGATACTCCGACATGTCTTCGCACGGACAGCCAGTCAGCCTTGGCCATCGCTAAGAATCTAGTGTTCCACGCTCGGACGACGCACATCGAGATCCAGTACCACTTCATCCGCGAGAAACTCATATCTCAGGAGATTACTCTGGAGCAGTGTACCTCTCAGAAGAACCTGACGGACATGTTCACGAAGGCTCTACCTCCGGTTCTGCTTCAGCTCTTGGTGGACCTCTGCAGCATTCAACCGCTCCAAAATGGAGTTGCAAAGAAGGTGTTGACGACATGATTGCTCCTACTTCATCTACATTTGTATATGCATGAGTGTATCTCCATTTTGTATCCAGGAGGCACTCCATTTATAGTCTATTTCCATTTTATAGTGTGTTTCCTTTGTATTTGGGTACCTTGCCATGTGCTTCTACCAGCTGTATTCATTCTCCTTTCAGAAGACTTATCCCAAATATGATGTACTTTTGAGAGCCCTCCCAAATCTATATAAGGAGCGCCTCTCCCCTCTTTTGTACTTGGTTAGAAGCTTGAGGAGCCTACTCCATGCTCTTGGCAAGCTCATTTCTAATCCACATGAGTTTACCCATTTCATGGTCTACTCATTTTGTGTCTCACACATTCTTTGTTTTGTGAGGGTACTTTACTTTTCATTTTGCTTCCGCATGTGTACTCTCTACAGAAGCATCTCCTAGAATAGTTTCAAGTCGAACTAGGAATATACCTATAGATCAGCCTTCGTTTCATATTTTTATTTCCACTTATTTGTTTCCCATGCCTATGAATATCCAATAGATGAAGAGACGATTGACGTTTTTATCTCTAAATATTTGTTTCCTTTGGAAGAAAATAAGGTAAGAACTAGTGTATATACATGTTTATGAATATGTTTATGTTTCAATAAAACTTTTAAGAGTTAAATAGAATAAGACCCAAGATTGCAAGCTTGGAAGTCGATATTTTCTATTTTAAATAAATAAAGACAAGTGATATATACCTTTATAAGCTCAGAGTTATCCAAACTTACGAACTCAGGATAGAGAACACAAACACATACACATTGGAAAAAGTAACAAACAAAAGCAAGAGACTTAAGACCAATATAAGACATGAAAAATACAACCAAGAAAGAAAACCAATACAAAAAGAGATGCACACACACTCACATGAACACGAACACACACACAAAACAAAAATAAAAATAAAAATAAAAAATAAAAAATAAAAAATAAAAATAAATAGTTAAATAATAAAAATAATAATAAATTAAAAAAGAAACAAATTAAAATAAATAAATAATAAAAAATAAAAAAATAAATAGTTAAATAAACAGGTGATGCCTTCTGACCTTGTGAAATCTCAGTGTATGTGTATATATTCATGTTATGTGATTGTGTTTTTGTTCAATTCAGAATTCTAGAAAGACAAGGAAAATTGAATAATGTAAATAAGTTGTATATAAGAGTGTGAAGTACCTAATAGTTTTCTTTAAGTTTTTTTTAAAGAAGAATCAAGGAACTTAGGATAGCATGCATTGGACAAGAACTCAGAATAAAGAAAACGATGATGATCGAGGTTGCTACTTCAAAGGAGTTTGTACAAGTGATATGCTTTTGTTTCAATTTTGTCTTCTTTCATATATGCATATATGAAGTTTGCATGCTATAAGTATGTGATGTATAAAGGAATGCATAAATACTAAGGTAAGTTAGTAGATTAAGAATTTCATACATCTATTGTGATTATGTACGATACATAAAAGCCCAGGGATTATATGAGTAGAATTGATTAGAAGACTAAAGCTTTCGGGAGTGAAGACCTTAGAAAGTGAAGGAAAGACTTGAACTGAGTGCTTATATATGCTAGTATGCACGAAGGCTTGGTGAATGAGACTCTTTGGTTTCTACGTTTGGTTCCTTGCCTAATCCTACCTCCAGATAGATTATAATTTAGAGAAGCCTTCATGTACCACCTAGCTTTTTATGTATGTAAATGTGTCATCAATGCACTGCAATGGGCTAGTAGGTGGGGTGAAGCTACCTTGGTTTGGTGGTCAAGGCTACAAACCAATGCTAGTTTCATTGTATGGCATGACCTGTATGTTGTTTTTCATCTGTATGGGTCGATAGGCAGGTGGAGTCACTTTGAGTGGGTGATGAGAGCCACAAGTTGACGTCGATTTCGTATGGGACTGGCATTGTGCATCGTGTGCTATGTTGGGTCATCAGACTAGTGGAGTAAACCTGATCGGGTGGACAAGTCCATGAGTTGCACCCAATTACGATAGATGCCAAATTTTGTAAAGAAAAGAATAAATAAAAATAAAAACAAAACAGTTGAGCTGGGATGAAGTGCAAAGAAAAAAAAAAGTAAAAATAAAAAGAAAAATGAGAAAAAGGTCTGATGGGGTTTGAATGGTAAGAGATCAGTAGGGGAAACAAATTGTAGTTTCACGAGCCAAGTTAGTAGGAATTGGTATATGCGTGTGCTTAGAATAAGCTGTTGAATCTAAATAGATTGAGTAAAAGGAAGAGCTATGAAGCTTACAATTCATTCATATGATTGCTAGTCTGATTGTATGGTGGTAACATAATAGGTTGAATGTGATACTTGTATCTACTCTATTCTCAAAGCTTGTACAAGGTTCATGAAATTTTCTTGAAGTGAGCATGTGTTTGTTGTTTCTTTTAAATGGTGATTTATATCCACCCATGACTATTTCATGCTTGTTTGTGATTGTTATGTATGTAGGTTGGTGCATCCGGAGGATGCACAAGTTTAGAGGGGGTGGATGTGATCGAGAATCCATACTCAAGGTTAGGAACCATTGCAAAGCATCAAATCAATTCAAATGGGAAGATATCAATATGGTTAGAGTCATGGTGAATCTTGTCCTTTATAAACTCTTCCTACATGCATTAAAGTTTGATAAGAATTATTTGCATTTTAACATGATCCAAAGATGTGATTTTTATTTGATCTCCTTGTATATTCTCTTGTGTTTGCAAGGGTGAATGAAGTTAATAGCATGAATCATTTAATTGCATGATGTGCGCTATAAATGTGAATGCACAAGTGCTTGTGGTCTCTATTCAGAGTCTACCAATGTGATGTGATGGCAAACCCATAGTTTGTAATGGTTATTCCATGTGTATTAGGCTATAGGACAAAGAAGAATAAGAAAGTGTATGTGCTTGTAGTTTAAATTTGTATATGAGTGTGAGCTATGAGCATGTGTATGAGTTTCTATATACATGAGTGTGTGTACATGCATGTGCATTTTAATATTTTAGTATGGGAGTATGCATGTCTGCATTTCATTACATGTGCACATATGTGATTACATGTGAACATATTTATGTGTTAAAAATGCAAGTTAATGGGATATGTAGGGGCCATAAATTAAGGGACGTTTGTGTTTGACCGAGCTCTATAATCAGGTAAAGATTAAGGTCCCTCTTTCATACGTCTACACGACATTTGAAGAACTTGTAACTAGTGCTTCAAACATAGGAATAAGATTGTAAATGGATGAAATTCATATGGATTTACTTGCAAGCCCATACTTCGACAACAAGAGTGTGTAATGGAACTTGGAGTTGCTCCAGAGTCAATCATGGCTTTAATCATCTTGGTTATAGTGCCTTGTTCTAACTCAGCTAATATTAATGGTCTTTGATCTACGATGCTAGGTTTATCTCTTGTTCATTTTTGACACATAGCCATGTGATATCTTGGGGCATCAAGGTGGGGTACTATGCCTTGCCTTATAAATTTCATTCGTTGAATATGTTCTAGGGCCTGAGCCTATGCCTCTTCTCTAATTCTTTGTTGTTTCTCTTTATGCTTCTTGGCTTGATTCAATTGTCTAAGCATGTTTTCCATGAGTTTTTCTCGATAGAGTTTATCTTGCAACCACTAATATTGTTGGGCATCACTTCTCCCTCTAGGGTTGCTAATTGCACTGCATCGCTTATAAAAATTTGATATAATCATAGGTCCATAATTGGATTTTTTTTTTTGGCTTACATGCATGTTGTTTGAGTGTGTGGACTAGTACTAAGTCACCAACTTTTAAGCCTTTTTCTTTTGCATGTGCATCAAAGTAAGCTTTTTGTTTCTCTTTTCTGCATATATTGTTGTTGGGGCCTTCAATATCCTCTCTCCTAAGCATTCTAAATCAAGCATAGTAGATGATATCTCACGACTATTCCACTTATGCATTTGTGATATTTTCAAAGTAAATATCAGGAAATCTAAGGGTAGCATGCATTTTGCGAAAGACCATTTGAAAAAGGGTTGCATTGAATATCTCTTTATAGGCACTCGATACACCCAAACCACATGATGTAATTGATTGCCCTAGTCAGAGTGTTTACTATCCACTAACTTGGCTAACACATTGCATAAGATCTTATCTGTACTCTCAACCTAACCATTTTCTTGGGGGTAGTAAGGGGCTGATTTCTTGTGAATCACCATGAATTCTTGTAGTAGATATTCAGTGACTTTGTTCAACAAATGTGTTCCTCTGTCACTGACTAGTTTTATACAAAGTCCATATCTCATGAAAAAATTCTCAAATAATAACCTAACCATGCTATGTGCATCATTATTCTGTGTAGCCTTTACCTCTACCTATTTGGTTAGGTAGCCTATGGAAACTATGATGTACTTAGCATGACAAATTTTTGCAATAGGATTAATCGGTCCTACAAAGTCTATGCCCCAATTTGAGAATATATGTCCTCCCATCATGGGTCTTAGTGGCACCTCATATTTTCGTTGAGCCTTTCACAAGCAATACTTCACATAGGTATGAGCATCCATGTGAAGGGTGGGCCACCAAAGACCAAAAAATAGAATGGATTTAATAGCATGATCAGGTCCCAAGTGTCCACCTTTAACACTATTGTGTGTGATTTCTAAGATTTCCAATAACCCTTCTCATGTACAAACAATCATAGATATCCATCTCCCCCACATTTATACATATCTTCTCCAATTAAAGTGTAGTCCTAGGCTTCTTGATCTAGACTACTTTTTCTAGTGAGCGACATGTGCTTGGGAAAGTTTTCTGTCTTCAAGAAACTAGAAATCTAAATTTGATAAAAATTTATCACAAAGCATCGCTACTGTGCTTTCTATCAGCATCGCGACAGTGCTCTCTTTCAGCATCGCGATCGGGTTTTAGCGTCATCACCTTGACGACTTCATCACTTCCACGACCCCAACAGTGTAGCGCGATGACCCCATGGTATGTTAACTGGTACGTTGTTGGAAATCATAGTAAAAAATGCCCAATCTACCATGGGTCCTTTAGCGTCGCGATGGTGCACTACATTTGCATCGCGATGGTGTATGTGTATCTTCATCGCAACGGTCTGCATCAACATCGCAGCGTTGTTAGTGGTCTCCCGATTTGCTTTGTGATGGCAAGGGCGGACTCATGAGACTCGGTACATCGTGATGGTCCACTGAGGATTTGGCGACAAAGCTTAAGTGGTGCAATTAATCTCTCTAAACCCATTCTGCTTAAAAGCTTTATTAAACAAGTGAACTTTGGCAAATTTTACGCTGCGCTTCCATTGCATAAAATACTTAATTCTTCAAGTTGACACTCGCTTGCAAAGGTCGACCCTCAGTGACAAAGGAACATGAATACCCAAGACCCTCTTTAGAGTCTCTGCGTGTCTAGCTTCGCAAGGAGTGGTTCCCGCATGGCTTGATTGTGAGCAAATGCCAGCTTTTATTGGTGAACCACTTACTTTTGGTTTTCAAGAACGAGGGGATGATGTTTTAAGCCCTACAAGTGGGCATCTCACAAGTTTGGAGGTCTACTTTATGCCTGCTTAAGTGTTCCTAGATTTTGTCCCAAACAAGTCTAAACCCCTCTGCTACCCACTCTTAGTTGAGCTCCCCAACCTTCCCTTTTTCCTGTACAACTTCCTGAGGGATATTTTCATGCCTATTGGTCGACTGATGGCCTCGAGAGAGGATGTGGGGGGCTTCATCTACGAAGGAGCAAAGTATTTCTTCAATGCATGATGGCACCCGCGAATTTGCATCAAGACTGGTCTTAAGAAAGTTCTCCCCTCAAAGATTTCAATAGACTTAGGGGAAGGAGAAATCTGGGAGCAAGAATTCACATACAAGAATTTTCCAAATGCATGTTTTCATTGTGGTCTTCAAGGACAAGATTAAAGAGTGTCCTAAAAAATAGCACACATCTAAAAACAAATAGAACCAAGAAGCCCCCAAAGAAGATTAGATAAGCTCTAGGGCACAAGCTCAACTGCCTATAATTGAGGAAGACAAGGACACGAGGGTATCAGAGACAGACTCACAAGGGTTCATGGAAGTTAGACGTAGAAGGAAAAGTAGGCCTCGGGGGAACACCTCCGTTGTGGCTCCTCTAAATAACTTGTACTGCAACCTCAAAAACGAGATCAACGAGTTGGACTTCCCACTATGAAGTAGACACCAAAGATAAAACCTTGGAGTCTACCATCAACAAAGAAGAAAACATAGAGGATAACCAAGAGGGCTATACCACTAATAAAGAGAAGGGTTTCACACCTAGCAACGATGACAACCCGGATAGTGAGAGCTCCATCATTGGATCAACACTCTCGAAAAAACTGCTAAATTCACTCCCATAGAAGGTTGTTCATAAGGGGAAACAACCACTGGAATCACCATGGAAGAGCCCCCTTAAGGGTAAGATTTATGGTCAGGATCTCTCCATCTTTGAGGAAAAAAGGAGAACACGAGAAGACAAAAGACAAGGTCCCTCTCTGCAAAGAGGGTAACCATCATTAATGCTTATCATATCTATTAATGCCAGGGGGCTGACTAACCCCTCAAGAGTGGACATTATTAGCTAGTGGTTTCAGGATAATAGCCTAAACCCAGATTTCATATGTATTCAAGAGATTAAACCTCACAAATGAATTCTTTAAGTATTTTATGTGGAGAGAGATGATGGATGCAATCCAAAGATGAGTTGGTGCTGCTACAACCGGCTTCACACCAGACAACTGAGACTTCAGAGTTGATTAGTAGACCCTTTGAGCTTCCTAAATCCACCAAAATATCAGCCAAGTACTTTGGAACATGTATCCCAAAAGTTTAAGTCAAGACAGACAAGTTGCAAGATGACTAGCTCCCACAAACTTTCTATTTTTGGACATACACCTGCTGGAAAAACTCAAGAGTGCTCTCAACCTCGTAAGAACTAGATAAATTCCTTTTGGACATGGCAAATAGACTTAGCAAGCTTCCCAATCCAAGTCAAAACACTTCAAATAATGGACTGAGCACTGAGAACAAGATTCATCAATTTCTGGAACATGCCCACCATTCTCGGGGCTCTATAGAGATAGACCAGTGAGCAATAAAATGCAGATATCTCCCACACTATAAATCCAATGAAATGAAAAGTGCTATTCAGAAACTAGACAGGAAGAGCTATCCAACGCACATCAAAACACTGAAAAATGTTGAGTAGAACTCGAGATATGACCTTCTAAAATTACTGCTCTGAGTGAGTATAACAGAGAACAAAAAAGAGAAGTAGATAATGATAAATGTATAGATTCACATATGATTACAACCACATTGGCAATGAATATTTACACAATGGGAGTAGAATGATAGAGCTATGGAGTAAGCTCTTCAATCTCTATAAAATGACATGAAGTGGTCATGTACAAGGCTTGCTAATCGCCTCTTCCTTCTTGCTCTTTTTATAGCTATTCTTGGAGGGAGTTTTGAATTCGAATTCGAATGGCTCCACGTAAAAGTGATCCCAAAGTTAGGAGATATTCCCTCAGCTAAAAAATTCGTGGTTTTAGGTAGTTAGAGCCACGAATTTGCTTTTACATCATGGATGAGGTAAGCCATATTTTTCTTTTTTCTTTTTCAGAATTACAAGAGATAAAATGTACTCTTTTACAAGAGGTGTTCACATGACTACAGATGTGACTTACAAATGATCATAATATCAAGCATGTAGGCTTGGGTAAAATGCACCAACAGCTCCCCCTCAAGCTTAACATGCTTGGCCTCAAAATAAGTCTTCAATTGTCCTTGATTTCCTACAAGCCAATCATCAACTTGAATCTACTTAACTTTGTACCATCAAGAGCTTTAGTCAACATGTCTGCACATTGCATATCTGTAGAGACATAGGATAGTTGAATATCCTTGCTCATTAGCTTCTCCCTTACATAATGGTAGTGGACTTCAATATGCTTGGTTCTAGCATGGTATATCGGCTTAGCTTCTAGATGTAGTGAGCTTGTGTTGTCACCAAAAAATGTGAGGTGTTGAAGAATGAAGGCCAAGATCTATGTATAAAGACTTTAACCACATGATTTCTTGAGTTGCATTACCCAAACCTCTATATTCGGCTTCAGTAGAAGATAATGCCATTGTTGGTTGCTTCTTGGATGACCAAGAAATGATTTTTGAACCTGCAAATGATATATACCCGGATGTGCTTCTTCTATCATCTCTAGATCCGGCCCAATCTACATCTGAGTAGACCTTTAGCTCAATATCTGAAGTAAATGAATAAAACAAACCTTCATTCATAGTCCCCTTTAGGTACTTGAGGACTCTCTTGGCCGCTTCCATATGTGGTCTTCTCGGCTTATGCATAAACTGACTCAATATGCTAACACTATAGCATATATCCACCCTTGTGAGTGTTGCATAGTTCAAACTTCCAACCAATCTTTGATAGCTTGTGATGTCTTCAATTGGCTCTCCTTCATAAGTACTAATCTTATGATTTTGCTCCATAGGTGTACCTGCACACTTGGTATTTTCCATCTTGAACTTGACGAGCATGTCATGCACATACTTCCTTTGTGTGATGTATATACCTGAACTTGTGTAGATTAACTCTAATCCAAGGAAATAAGTGAGTGGTCTGAGGTCACTTATTTTGAACTCCTCCTTCATTTGAGTCTTTACCTTTTTGATTCCTTCAATATCATTGCCTGTGATAATAATATCATCAACATACACACCTAAATAGATCACTTCAGATCCATTCCTCTTTATGAACAAAGAGGTATCCGCCTTGCTAGCTTTGAATCCTTGGTCGTGCAAATAAGTCACGAATCTGAATTCCAAGCTCTTGGAGCTTGCTTCAATCCATACAAAGCTTTCTTTAGTTTGCGTACATAGTTAGGATGATGTGCATCCTCATATCCAAGAGGTTGTGCCATATACACTTCCTCAGAAATCCATCCATTCAAGAAAGCATTCTTTACATCAAGTTGATAGAGCTTCCAATTTCTAGATGCAACAAGACTAATGAGAGCCCTAATTGTAGGCAAGTCTCCTCATGATCAATACCATGGGTTTGAGCAAACCCTTTAGCAACTAACCTTGCTTTGTGTCTATTTATACTTCCATCTGGATTCCTCTTGATTTTGTATATCCATCGAGATCCAATTACCTTCATAGATGGCTTGTTAGGTACAAGCTCCCAAGTGTCATTCTCCTTCAAGGCTTCCATTTCTTCATCCATTGCATCTCTCCAAGCTTTCTTGCTTTATGCTTCTTCGAATGTGGTAGGCTCTTCACTGGTTGAATCTTTTGCAATGTAGATTGAGTGCTTGGTGACCAAGGAATTATCATAACCAAACCTCTCAGGTTTGTTCTTCTCCCTTGAAGACCTTCTAAGTGGTTGATGTGAGCTCTCGGGTCCATATGTAGCATCTTGCATCTTTGCTTTACCTTTGTTCTTCCATAGCTTTAGTCTTTCCAAGTCTTCTAGGTCAATCTCCGAATCACTTTCTTCAATCTGCTTTGGCTCCTTTGGTTGAAGTGATGGAAAATCTTCATCCAAGTCATAAGGCAGCTTCACTTTCCTGTCATCATCAAACCATGATTTGTTTTCATAAAAAATTACATCTCTACTCACAGAAAATCCTTTATTGGTTAGATTGTACAATCTATATCCTTTTTGGTTTTGATCATAACCAATGAATACACACTTCTCTGCCTTGGGATCCAATTTCCCTCTTACTTGAGAAGGAATGTGAGCATAGGCTAAGCATCCAAAGATTTTACAATGCTCTAGACTAGGTCTTCTTCCATTCCACACTTCATATGGAGTTGTTCCATCTAGTGACTTAGATGGAAGTCTATTTATGAGATATGTGGCTGTCGACACAGCCTTTGCCCATAGGTAGTTTGGCAATCCCTTTTCGTTGAGCATGGACCTTGCAGCTTCGACAATAGCTTTGTTTCTCCTCTCTGCTACACCATTGAGTTCGGGTGTATACCTTGTAGTGACTTCCCTTTTAATGCCTCTTTCATGCAAGAATGCATCAAATTCATACGAGAAGTATTCTCCTCCACCATCTGATATGAGTCTTTTCAAAGTCCTACCTGTTTGGTTTTCAACAAGAGCAATATACTTCTTAAAGCAATTAAACACTTCATCCTTGTGCTTCATGAAAAACAGAATGGTCCATCTGCTACAATCATCTATGAAAGACACATAATATCTTGAGCCTGATATAGATGGCTCCTTACTTGGACCCCACACATCTGTGTGCACTAGATCCAAAGGATTTTGATACATATATCCTTTCTTTTTGAAAGGTTTTCTATGAGCCTTGCCGAGTTGACAAGCTTCACACTTATAAATCATGTGTTGCCTTGTGATATTAGGCAAACCAAGTACACTTTGGTCCCTGTAAATTTGTTTGAGTGTCCTCTCACCAATGTGAGCAAGCCTTTTGTGCCATATCTCCAACTCTATTAGAGTTTGAGATCCATAGCTAAACAAAGCTATGTTCTTTGTATCTTCCACTTCAAAAGTGAAGAGCCTTCCTATCTTTTCTCCTTTGGAAATCCTTCGAAAGCCTTGACTTGGATCTTCAATATATGCTCCGAATCAGTTGAATCTAACCTGCAATCCTTTTTCAACAATCTGTCCAACACTTATTAAATTTTTGGTAATTGTAGGGACATACAAGACTTTTCTTAAGAGGTTCATATTCCCATCTGATTTCTTCACATTACCTATCTTCTCCACTGAGTGATTTGTGTCATCTCCTGTCTGCACTTCATGCTTGTTATGAGGATCTTCCAAATCAGAAAGTAAAGCCACATTTCTTGCTACATGGTTTGAGCATCCCGAATCAATGTAAAATATGTGATCATCATCCTTACCCTTCTTCACTGATAGATTCATAATCAATAATGAATCTTCTTGACTTTGGTCCTCTGCATAGTTATTGTAGTCTCTTCTTCCTCTATGGCCACTTTGATAGTTGTTATTGTTGTAGTAGTTGTTGTTGTTGTAGCCTCCATTGTATCTGCCTCTATTTGATCCATAGCCACCTCTATTGAATCCTCTTCCTCTTGAGTTCCTCGGGTTCTCTAAACATTCTTTAGTAGTATGATTAGATAAGCCACATATATTGCAAGGTTGAGATGATTGGAATCTCCCCCTGCCTTGCTTTCCACCTCTGCCTCTTCCTCTAACTCTTCCTCTACCTGCAAAGTTTGCTTGGAAAGAGCTAACTTCATCTTCATTCTTCCTATTCTTTGACTTGTCCTTGACCTTAGTTTTATCAGAATATAAGGCAGAAGTTTGATTACCTCTTGAGGACTCACCACCTTTGCTAATCTTTGCTTCATGAGTAAAGAGTTGGCCCATGAGTGTGTTGAGGTCGGGTACATGCATATCCATGTATAAATCCATGGCTGTTGTGAATGACTCCCACTTGTCACAACCATGGCAATATCTATTTGTCCTAGTACCTTTCCTCTAAAGTGAACTCCGAGAGTAGTTACAACTATAGATTTTCTAACCAAAATGACACAATTAGTGCCTTGGGTAATTGTAGACAAACACAAGACTTTGCTCAAGGCCTTCAAGCACTAGGTCATGAAGTGCCCATCAGGACTTTGGATTACTACACTACTTCTTGGGTATGGAAGTTTGGAAAACAAAAGAAGGTATACTTCTATCACAGAAGAAGTACTGCTTTGATCTACTTTCTAGATATAACGTGGACCAGTGTTGCTCAGTTTCTACACCACTCGATCCAAACATCAAGCTTACACTCGAGGACTCATTATCACTTGTGGATGTGCATACCTATCGACAACTTGTTGGCTCATTACTCTATCTTGCCAACACTAGAACAGATATTGCTTATGCAGTTGGTATAGTCAGTCAGTTTGCACATCAGCCTCGTCAGACTCATTGGGATGCTACTCAGAGACTACTTCGATACCTTTCCCTCACCCGACATCATGGTCTTTGGTACAGAGGGGGCATCGAACTCGTCGGATATTCAGATTCTGATTGGGCTGATGATCCTGATTCTCGACGGTCTACTTCTGGGTATATATTCTTGCTTGGCTCAGGACCTATCTCTTGGGCAAGTAAGAAGCAGCCTACAGTTGCACTATCATCAACCGAGGCCGTGTACCGAGCATCCAACTTTGTAGCATGTGAGGCCATCTCGCTTCGACGTTTATTATCTGACATTGGTGTTTTGCAGGATACTCCGACATGTCTTCGCACGGACAGCTAGTCAGCCTTGGCCATCGCTAAGAATCTAGTGTTCCACGCTCGGACGAAGCACATCGAGATCCAGTACCACTTCATCCGCGAGAAACTCATATCTCAGGAGATTACTCTGGAGCAGTGTACCTCTCAGAAGAACCTGACGGACATGTTCACGAAGGCTCTACCTCCGGTTCTGCTTCAGCTCTTGGTGGACCTCTGCAGCATTCAACCGCTCCAAAATGGAGTTGCAAAGAAGGTGTTGACGACATGATTGCTCCTACTTCATCTACATTTGTATATGCATGAGTGTATCTCCATTTTGTATCCAGGAGGCACTCCATTTATAGTCTATTTCCATTTTATAGTGTGTTTCCTTTGTATTTGGGTACCTTGCCATGTGCTTCTACCAGCTGTATTCATTCTCCTTTCAGAAGACTTATCCCAAATATGATGTACTTTTGAGAGCCCTCCCAAATCTATATAAGGAGGGCCTCTCCCCTCTTTTGTACTTGGTTAGAAGCTTGAGGAGCCTACTCCATGCTCTTGGCAAGCTCATTTCTAATCCACATGAGTTTACCCATTTCATGGTCTACTCATTTTGTGTCTCACACATTCTTTGTTTTGTGAGGGTACTTTACTTTTCATTTTGCTTCCGCATGTGTACTCTCTACAGAAGCATCTCCTAGAATAGTTTCAAATCGAACTAGGAATATACCTATAGATCAGCCTTCGTTTCATATTTTTATTTCCACTTATTTGTTTCCCATGCCTATGAATATCCAATAGATGAAGAGACGATTGACGGTTTTATCTCTAAATATTTGTTTCCTTTGGAAGAAAATAAGGTAAGAACTAGTGTATATACATGTTTGTGAATATGTTTATGTTTTGTTTCAATAAAACTTTTAAGAGTTAAATAGAATAAGACCCAAGATTGCAAGCTTGGAAGTCGATATTTTCTATTTTAAATAAATAAAGACAAGTGATATATACCTTCATAAGCTCAGAGTTATCCAAACTTACGAACTCAGGATAGAGAACACAAACACATACACATTGGAAAAAGTAACAAACAAAAGCAAGAGACTTAAGACCAATATAAGACATGAAAAATACAACCAAGAAAGAAAACCAATACAAAAAGAGACGCACACACACTCACATGAACACGAACACACACACAAAACAAAAATAAAAATAAAAATAAAAAATAAAAAATAAAAAATAAATAGTTAAATAATAAAAATAATAATAAATTAAAAAAGAAACAAATTAAAATAAATAAATAATAAAAAATAAAAAATAAATAGTTAAATAAACAGGTGATGCCTTCTGACCTTGTGAAATCTCAGTGTATGTGTATATATTCATGTTATGTGATTGTGTTTTTGTTCAATTCAGAATTCTAGAAAGACAAGGAAAATTGAATAATGTAAATAAGTTGTATATAAGAGTGTGAAGTACCTAATAGTTTTCTTTAAGTTATTTTTAAAGAAGAATCAAGGAACTTAGGATAGCATACATTGGACAAGAACTCAGAATAAAGAAAACGATGATGATCGAGGTTGCTGCTTCAAAGGAGTTTGTACAAGTGATATGCTTTTGTTTCAATTTTGTCTTCTTTCATATATGCATATATGAAGTTTGCATGCTATAAGTATGTGATGTATAAAGGAATTTGTTGAAGAGTTCTTGAGGATATTTGGACAGGGGGTAGTAGAGGTGGAGGTTGCCATTGTGTGTAAAGGCAACATGATTTCTATGGTGTGCTTGCTCTAGGAGCGCTTCTAGCTCTTCTTGGTTACAAAAGTAAGAAATGAGAGAATCAGACTTGATTTATAGTAGTTTCAATGTTTTCAAGTGAGTGGGATCCATTTAAAAGTAAAAATAATAGTTATAAATATAAAAATCATGCATAGAACTCCCAAAACAAAATTGGCTCATAAAAATGATTGAATAGATAATAATTTAACATAATGAGAAATACTGCATCTACATAGTAGAAAAACTAGAAATTTTGAGATTCTAAAATTGTAATATTGTCATGGAAAAAATCAATGATTGGATAATTTTTACATCATATTGAGATCAAAGAGTTTTACAACTTCCATATTTTTGCATGTGCATAATCTTTTGGCAGAGGAAGGATTATGAATGGAAAATGGGTTATGTGTACACTCCAATACTCAAATTGTTCATGAGCGATGACAATAAAAGTTGAGTTCCATCTACGCTCCATTCAAGAATGACTTTAATTATATCCTTCAACCTCTTACTAATTTGTAAACAAATTAAAAACTTTAAATATCATATTTGAATATAATAATTTTTATAAATAAAAGAAAAAGTACCATAATTTCTTTTACCTTATGCCCTTGTATTTTGAACTTGGATTGATGTAGATCCTCAAATCCCATTTAGATGTTCTCTCACATTGGCAAGCGTTCAGTGATGGTTCATTGAGTTGACTTCCATTTTGTTGTTGGGAAGATTTATCTTAATTTCAAATGAGATTAAAAAAACCTCTGAATTTTGTAATCCATTCACCAAGTTTACACATCTAATGGTCATTATAGAATCTAATGTACAATGAAGTATGGTGTTTTAGATATGGAAATCCTATGCCTATTGCACCAATTTTCCAAAGGTATCTATCCCCTTTGGTGCATACTTCTACAAGTCCCCAATTTTCACCCGATAAGCCTTCCATTTGCTCATATATGATATATTTACACATGAACATTGTTGAAGTCTCTAGAACTATGCATATTTGAAATAGATGTATAAACAATGAACAGGAACACACCATTGTAATCCTACAGATCTAGAAAATCTTGTGAATTTCAAAGAGTTATGTATGTCCATCACCATCTTATGCTTCAAAGATGTCAAGCACCATATATCATGTTATGGCCACTCGAGCTTGAAAAGAGAATCTATCTTAATCATCTCTAACTTGCAAAAATCATTTGATGAAGAGGGTACAACATATATGTGTGTAAAAGAAAACTCTCTCATGTAAAAGTTGAGCAGGATGGGCTTGTGGAAAGGCTAATGATCCAACATCTGCATGCAATGCTTGGAAAGTACATGTAAGACTATGATCTGGTTGCTCCTCCATGAAGGTAGAAGGAAATATGTTTGCAACAAAAAAATACACATCTTAATACGGTATATAAAGAAATTAGAACATGAATCAATCAACACTAAAGAGTAATACTTACATGCCTATAGGATTTAGGCTTCTCCATTGGAGTTTAGCTATGGAAGTGACATTAAGAATTCAAAGATGAAGATACACAGAGAAAGAAATGTAGAATTGAGAGTTTCAATGGTGTGTTAGGGAGAGAAACTAGTGAAAGAGATGAGTTTTGGGAAATGGGTATGAAAGTGTGAGGTTTAGGAGGGAAAAAGTTTTATGTTGAGTTATTTTTTAAAAGTTCACTTTTTTTAGGTTAGTTCATGCACAAATTTTGGTTTAGGTAAAAAATAGAACTTTTGATCCTAAAACATTGTTGGGGGGCCATTGAATGTTGTTATGATGAGTTTTAAAACTTTTTGAAATTTATGAATTTGGGCCCAAGCTGGTTATAAGATTCCTTTGTCTCTCTACAAGAAAACTAGATATTGGGGAACTTTCTCCCCTCTTCCCCCTTCATCCTAGTAATTTATAGGTGATAGATTGTGTCCACCTACCCCTTCTGATTGGTCCATCACTAATCACTCCTTAATACAAAAGGCTCATGCAAGGTTCATTTTCTTCCCTAATGCACTCACACATGCATACACACACATGCACATACATACATACACATACGCATGCACATACAAACATACACATCACACACATGTGCATACATACACACATGCATATGCATACTATAATATAAAGTAAGTTTATGATCTGAGTGTCCAATGGGTTTAGACAGATTTGAAATCAGACATCGTTTGGTCAATGGTGTGTATGGCCAAAGATCACAAGACTAGACTTAAGCATAAGTTTATGTGACCTCTTAAACAAGTGATCCACTTAGCTTAGTGGTTAAGTCTCAAGGTTGTGAATTAGGAGATATTCAGTTCAACTCTTGTGGGGAGCATGGGGAGAGATTTTTGCCCAAAGAGCCTTCTAACTCAAGTTAAGGTGAGTTAACTTGAGTACCAAGGGACTTAACTCAAGTGGCGAGTATACCTACCACTAGTGGACTCTAGTCAAAGGTATTAAAGTAGTGGTCTAGATCACTCCAACCACTAGTAGAATCTAGTGGAATATGTTAAAGGAGTGAAGGAGATTGCACATGCACTTGTACACTCTAGTTACATTTGTGGTCTTCGTTGATTTGAATAACTATATATATAGATAAAAGGTTGCGAGGAGAGTCATCTCTCTAGCATGTGGTAGTCCTAATAGTTAGATTGTTGCATTGGTATCATATCATAGGAAGTAGGCTTAAGAAAGGTGGATTGACCCAATGAACTCTAAAAAAGGCACTTGGGCACTCTATCATGTGAAAGGGTACTAAGGGGGGAGGCAATGCTTTGAGAACTCTATCCAAGAGAGATTGGGGTGTATCTCTCAATCCGTAGGTCAGATTGAGGCATGTAAGATACTGTTGGAAAGCTCTTGGAACAAAATTTCCAAATCTAATGAGGTAGCTTGGGAGTGTTAAGTCCTTGGGACACCTTGGGTGGTACTTGATTGAGGCTTCAAGATATGGAACATGGGTGAGAACAAGGTCAAGATACTAAGGTTGAGAATAGGGTTCAAGACACCAAGGTTGCGAACAAGATTTAAGAAATTATGCAAGGTTGAGAAAATCAATTCAAGTGCATTTAGGAAGTTCAAGAACTGATCAACAAGGCTAGAGTGATACAAAAGCATATCATTGAGGACAATGATCAACCACAGGGGGAAGAATTTAATAAAATGATAGGTAGGAGATGGTTGAACCACACCCTTGATAGGTAAGAGATTGTTGAACTCCATCCGAAGGGGGAGGATTAGGAACTAATCCTCAACAATGGCTTTTGGGAAAAGTGGTTCACCCATCACACTCATAACCAGGAGGTTGTGAGTTCAAATCTCCTATAGTTCTGTTGATATATTTAGGTAGTGATGTGTGTGAACACTCTAGGACTGCCGGGGCACTTTTTTCCCTCTTTAGGAGGTTTTTTTCCCCCGGCTTGTATATACGCCTATTGCCCTAATGGGCTACTTATCTTTGTACATTCTCTAGTAATACATTCAGTATTGTGTGTTTGTGCTCCAAGCTTCTTCTACTTCCTTGTGCTGTTCGCGTGCTTCCGCAGACGTCTATCTCCAACAATTGGTATCAGAGCAAGTCGTCGCTTCTTCTAGGGCACCGTCGACACTCCTCCGTTTGCAGTCTCAGATTCGCACAAAATTTGGTGAGCATACTCAAGGTGTTTCCGAGATCAAAACGGCTTTGCTCTGTGGTGCCAAAATCGCGATCTGAGCTCGTTTTGGCCTCCGAACACACTATCGCAGCGCTTGTGCAGGCTATTTCGTCCTTTTGTGCCAAAGGTATATACCAGTTTCTGTTCGCCAGTTTAAGCGTCTCGAAGTTTGCTACAGGTCTAGCAGAACTCGTCTGGGCAGTTCCGTTCAACTTTTTGAGATACAGTCAATTTTCTGCATCAAGGTATTTTAGTCACCGGCCATGGCTGAAAGCAGTGATGTATTCCGTATGTTGGCTGTTGAGGATAAGTTGGATGGTACCAACTACCCATTATGGGCTTATATGATGCGACATGTACTGGTTGCAAAAGGACTGTGGAACATTGTGCAGGGTGTTGAAAGACGTCCTGTTACACCTGCGACTACAGGTACTACAAATACAGGTGCTGGAGGTACTGGAGCTGATGAAGACGGTGTCGAAGATGATATTCCGCAGATTCCTGTTCGTGCTGCTGTTTCTGTTGCACCTACTGCAGAGCAGATTCGTTGGGATGGCAGAGATGCCCAGGCACATGCATTGATAGCTTTGTCTGTCAAACGTGCCATTATTCCTCACATTCGCTCTTGCAGAACAGCAAAGGATGCTTGGGATACACTTACCACTTTGTACCAGGCTAGGAATGAGGCTCGTGTTGCTTACCTCCAAAAACAGTTGGAGAGTGAGCACATGAATGAAGGTGATTCTATGGACAGTTTTCTTACAAAGATCAAAGACCTGAAGGAACAATTGATTTTTGCTGATGAGGTTATACCAGATAGCTCACTTGTGCAGACCGTTCTGCATGGTCTTCCTGATTCATATCAGAGTTTTGCCTCTACTCTTCGGTTGATGATGAAAGGCAATCCGAATGCCTTGTCATTTGAAGAATTAGTCTCTGTTCTGTTGCAGGAAGATCAGTCCAGGCAGAACAGGTCCATTATGCGTGTTGCAAATCAAGCTTTCCTGGCTAGTCAAAAGGGCAAAGGAAAATGGAGCTCTTCTACTAGTAAGCAAAAATCTGAAAATGCTGCACAATCGAAGAACCAGGATAAAGATGAAAAGAAATCAGAAAAGCAGAAATTGTTCTGCAAGTACTGTAAAGGAAATGATCATATTATAAAGAACTGTCCAAAACTGGCTGCTAAAGAGGCAAAGAAGAAAGAGGCTGGAATGGTTGTTGTAGAGGCCTCTACACCAAAAACAGAGTCTGCAAATCTTGTGCAGGAAGAAGAATGGGTGTTTACTACTGTCTGCAGTTTTGACCCATCTTCTCATGATCAGTGCATGTCTGCAGTAGACTCAGATGTTTGGTACTTTGACAGTGGGGCGACCAAACATATTACCTCACAACGCAGTTTCTTCTCTTCACTCGAGCCTGCCCCTACAGGGAATACTGTCACATGCGCCAATAACTCCTCTTATCCTGTTATGGGAGTTGGTAAGATCATTCTGACTACTGCTGATGGTAGTTCTTTCACTTTGTCAGATGCTTTATTTGTGCCAAGGATCAAAAAGAATCTGTTATGAGTTTCTGCATTAGCCAAGATTGGCTTGGTTGTGAAATTTGTTGATGACAGGTGTACAGTCCATGATCTCTCAAATGGCGATGTGATTATTGCTTCTGGCATCTTATGTCGTGGGCTGTATAAGCTCATAGAATATGAAAGATCTGTGAATGATTCGGCATGTGCAGTTCATGATTCTCAGGCTATGTCAGATGCAAAGCTTTGGCATGCACGCTTTGGTCATCTGAATTTTGCTAGTTTGTTACGCCTGCAGAAATCTGAAATGGTGTCCTCTTTGCCCAAACTTGAGGCACCTGGAAAACATGTTTGTGAAGGCTGTATTTTGGGCAAAATGCAACGTTCTTCCTTTCCAAAAGATGGTTCAGTTTGGGCTACGCAGAAATTGCAGCTTGTACATAGTGATGTCTGTGGTCCTATGCAGACACCCTCTTTTGGAAATTACCTTTACTTCGTGACTTTCATTGATGATTTTTCCAGGCATGCATGGGTATATCCACTCAAAGCAAAGTCCGAAGTGTTCATGTGCTTCAAACAGTTTTTGGTTTTAGCTGAAAATCTGTCAGCATGTAAAATGGGCACCCTCCGTTCTGATCGGGGGGGGGAATATATGTCTTCAGATTTTAATGCATTTCTGGCTGAACGTGGGATAAAACACCAGTGTACAATACCGTATACACCTCAACAGAATGGAGTTGCTGAACGAAAGAACAGGTCACTCATGGAGATGGCGAGGTGCATGGTCAAAAGTCAGGCTTTACCACATAGTTTCTGGCTTGAGGCTGTCATGTGTGCAGCATATGTACTGAACAGGTGTCCCACTAAAGCATTGCAGTCTATCACTCCATATGAGGCTTGGCATGACGGGAAGCCATCTGTTGCTCATCTGCGTGTTTTTGGTTGTTTGGCATATGCATTAGTGCCCGAACAACATCGCAGAAAATTGGATGATAAGGCAGTAAAATGTATTTTTGTTGGGTACAGTTCTGAAAGTAAAGGCTATCGTCTGTATCATCCATAGACTAAACGCATTCTGGTTAGCCGTGATGTTGTCTTTGTGGAAGATGCTATTCAACCATTGCTTTCATGTACTAAGGAGACATCTGTTAGCTCCAAAGACATGTATGATACTTTGATGCCTCTTTTTACAGGTGGACATGCTAGTGTTGGTCCTAATGAGGCAACTTCTCAGCCTTTGCAAGTTTCATATGATGATGCAGATCATTCCATTTCTGATGCAGATTTACATGATGCACTTGCTGATGAGAGAGCTGATATTGAGCAGGCAAAAACTATGCCAAAATGGCTGGTGCAGACTTTGCGTGACAGCAAATTAGATGCACCTTTGTCATATCGTACTCGTTCAGGCTCTCATAGTGCCTCCTTTGCATCAGATTGCTATGCTATGGTTGCATCTAGTCTCTCTGATGAGAATGAGCCTGTTTCTTTTGATGAAGCACAAAATTCAGAAAATTGGATGGCTGCTATGCAATCTGAATATGATGCTATAATGAAGAATGGTACATGGTCCTTATGTGACTTGCCTCCTGGCAAGAAGGCCATTGGCACTAAGTGGGTATACAAGCTGAAGCGTAAACCTGATGGTACCATTGACAGGTATAAGGCTAGGCTTGTTGCAAAGGGTTATGCGCAGGAAAGAGGCATTGATTTTGATGAGACCTTTGCACCTACATGCCGTATGACTACTGTTCGTAGCATTTGTGCACTTGCAGCCCATCATGGTTGGAATGTACATCAGTTGGACATTAAAACAACATTTCTGAATGGTGACTTGCATGAAGAAGTGTATGTTTTTCAGCCCCGTGGCTTTGTGCAGAAAGGGCATGAAAACCAGGTGTGCAGATTAAAGAAGGCGTTATATGGTTTAAAGCAAGCACCACGTGCTTGGTATGAGAAGATACATGCTTATCTGATTGCACATGGTTTTGAGAACAGTCCAACTGAAAGCACCTTATATGTTAAGCGTGCTAATGATGTGCTTCTGATCATTGTTGTCTATGTTGATGACATGCTGCTCACTGGTCCTATTGAGACACATATTGCTGATTTTAAGGCTGATTTGCATGCCTCATTTGAGATGTCTGATTTGGGGCATTTGCATCACTATTTGGGCATTCAGTTTATGCACGTTGATGGTGGAATGGCTTTGTGTCAAACGAAATATATTGACACATTATTGCAGTGTTTTGGCCTTGAAGACTGTAAGCCTATTGCCACTCCTATGGAGACATGTTTACGATTGAGTCTTCATGATGCTGGAGATGCATTTGATGCTGTTCTCTATCAGCAGGCTGATGGATGCTTGATTTACTTATGCATTACTCGGCCAAATATTCAGTTTGCTGTCTCACAGATGAGCAGGTTTATGCATTGCCCAGGAGTCACGCATTGGAAAGCGGTTAAGCGCATCTTTCGCTACTTGAGTGGTACTCGGCTACTTGGGTTGTTTTATCCCAAGGGGGGATCACTACCGCCAGATTTGCATGCTTTTTCTGACTCAGATTGGGCTGGTTGCTATGACACTCGTGTGTCCACCAGTGGTTTTTGCTTCATGCTTGGTAGCTCATGTATATCTTGGTTGAGCAAGAAGCAGCCTACTGTGGCCACTTCCAATTGTGAGGCTGAGTATAGGGCAGCTTTCACAGCGACTGTTGAGTGTGTGTGGCTCAGATGCCTTATGGCTGATTTGGGTGTTGGCCAGTCTTCTGCCACCACCATCTTCACTGATAGTTAGAGCGCATTGACAGTTGCGAGGAACCCTGTGTTCCATGCTCGCACTAAGCACATTGAGGTGCATTATCACTATGTCAGGGAGAGGTTCTCTGCTCCCTATATCTCATGATTGGTTCAGAATTAGGAGAAATCAATGCTTGCATTGTGTCCGAAAGTTGTCAAAACCCTAAGATCAACTGTCTACTTGCCTGATTCAGATATCCAAAGCTCATGTTTCGAATTGATGACCTCATTAATGACATCATCAATTCGTAACCGCCTTTCATGAACCGCTCTTGAAAACCTAAATAAGCAGGGGTTGGCCACATTCATAATCACTCTTGCCAATACCAGTCTTGGGAGCTCAAGGAGTCGTGACCACCAAGTAAGTACTCTCCAAGTTCTAGTTCTTGTTCTTGTCTTGTTCCTTGTTCCAGTCCTGTCTATCTTGTATCCTGGACATCTAGTCTTGTCCTCTTGTAATCTTGTGGTACGAGATCTTGTCGAGTTCTTTCTTGTATCTAGTTCTTCTCCTAGAGGGGAGTTCTTGTAATCGAGAGCTCTTGTTCGATACTTACGATCCGGGGTTGTGGGATCTCCTGTATCATCTCTAGCTGAGTTATCTACACCTAGGGTCCCGGGTTGTGGGACTTCTTGTATCAGCTACATATTCATGTGCTATTTTCCCTAAGTGGGTATTCTTGTAATCAGAAGTATATTTCAGAAATCTTGTCTATTGTAGTCAGAGAGCGCAATCTAGTGCTCCCCTGATATTTTGGCAAGACTAGCTTCCATCCAAGACCACTCAGCATGGAGAATGCTTATGAACAGATTGTAGCATCACTTCAGAGTCTTCAACAACAAGTCGAAGACCTAACTCATCAACAAACACAAATCGAGATGGGACATCAGGGTATGTAGGTGCACTGCTCTAAGAATTACAAGAACGAATCGGGAGTCTTCAAAAAAATCAAGGGAGTATGCAAGTAAATCAACGACCTAATACATCCTTCATGAGAGAACCTAAGATCTGCATGCCAAAAAAGTTTGATGGTGATCGCACAAAGTTCCAGGGATTCTTGCAACAAGTCAAATTGTACATCCGTATGCAGCCTGATAGATACCCTGATGATGCATCCAAGGTCGATTTTATTGGAACCTTGCTCTATGGTCAAGCATTATCATGGTTCGCCCCAATCTTGGAGAAGGATATGGCCGTACTTCATGACTATGAGGGTTTTCTTAGAGAGCTCATCGCGACATTTGGAGATGCAGATACGAGTCAAGTGGCAGAAACAAAACTTCAGAAGCTACGTCAAGGTAACCGCCCTGCCTCTACCTACGCATCAGAATTTAGGCAGTTGATATGTGACCTCACTTGGCACGAAGATTATTTCATAAGCCAATTTAGATGGGGCTTAAGGGATGATGCGAAGGACCTTCTACTCACGATGCCAGAGGTGAAGACATTGAATGAATACATCAACCAAGCCATTCAATGTGTTAACCTCATTTTTGAAAGGAAACAAGAAAAACAAGTAGAAGGAAGACCTCGCCAATGGAAACCTTTCCAGCCTACTCCTAGAGATGAGTCTATGCCCCAACCTATGCAGATAGATGTAACTAGGTTCCAACCTCTAACACCACAAGAGAAACAAAGAAGGAGGGATAACAAGTTATGTCTATATTGTGGAAACCTTGGCCACATTGCAGTTAATTGTCCCAACAAGAGAACGAACTCCAAAGTCGCAGCCACCCTTATAGAGCAGGGAAACGAGGAAGTCCAGTTGTAAAAGAGACCATACAGCCAGACCATGATATAAGAAAGGGTCTCATAATTCCATCCCCACTCGTAGAAACATGTCTTGCCCTTGTCAAGTTAATCATGTCTAAGAAGACCCTTTCCCTTATAGCTCTGGTAGATTCAGGAGTGTCCTCATGTTTCATTGATGAAGGAATCATTAATAAACATGGAATTCCAGTCCTTCGAAAGAACAAACTAGTAGTAGCTGAAGTAGTAGATGGACGGCCTCTAGCATCGGGGAATATAACATGGAAACCATACCACTAAGAGTACACCTTGGTGACCATGATTCACACATATGTTTCAATGTAATATCAAGTCTAGTAAATATGATTATCATCGGAATGCCGTGGTTAAAGAAACATAATCCAGAAATTAATTGGGAGAATAATAAAATCACCCCTCAAGATATCCAGAAGAACCCAACATATGTCGGAGCCAAAGCATTCATACATGCAGTAAGGAAGGAACCGACATATATAATCTATGCCATACCAGCTCAAGAATCCAAGAAAGATGATCCAGTGGAGCTATCCAATCAGTAAAAAGGCTTTGAAGATGTTTTTGAAAAGAAGAATGTAGACATCCTTCCAGAGCATAGACCCTATGAATGTGCCATAGAACTTCAAGAGGGAGCACAACCGCCCTTTGGACCAATCTACAGACTATCCTCAGAGGAACTTACAGAACTATGCAAGAACATTGATGCGAATCTAGCGAAGAGCTTTATCAAACACTCAAAGTCTCCAGCAAGAGCTCCTATTTTATTTGTAAAGAAGAAGGATGGGACTCTCCGGATGTGTGTAGACTATCGTGGATTGAATAAAGTCACTATAAAGAACATATACCCTCTACCACTCATATCCGAGCTCTTGGAATGCCTTGGAAAAGCAAAATTCTTCACGAAGATTGACCTTCGAGGAGCTTACAACCTTGTCAGGATCAGAGAAGGAGGCGAATGGAAGACATCATTTCGGACAAGGTATGGCCATTTTGAATATGTAGTTATGCCATTTGGTCTCACAAATGCTCCAACTGTCTTCCAACATATGATGAATGATATCTTTCGAGAATATGTAGATGATTTTGTTGTAATATACCTTGATGATATCTTGATATTTTCCAAAAATCTAGAGGATCATGAATGTCATGCAAAGATAGTCCTAGAGAAACTAAGAGAAAAAGGATTATATGCGAAATTGGAGAAGTGCTCTTTCCATAAGACAGAAGTGGAATTTTTAGGGTACATTGTATCAGATAAAGGAATTTTTATGGATCCTAAGAAGATTGAGACAATCCTTGATTGGCAACCACCTTCATGTGTTCGAGATGTACAATGTTTTTTGGGGTTTGCCAATTTCTACAGGATATTTGTTTGTTGTTACCCTTTGGAGTTGTCCTCTCCAATCATTTTAGCATAAAGGACCAACAATACATCTTACATTTGTCAATCCGAGAAGTATACAAAGACCACAGCCCCTTCTAGTTAATGGAATCCAAAAATAAGAGGAAAATGACTGTTTTTCTGAGAAATGATGAAGATGAAGAGAAATTTCTAGGGTTTTGATTAACTTGAGCTACACTACATCATTTTCAACTCAACAGAACACAATTATGAAGTCAAATCTCAAAAATGATACCTGTAACCCTAAGATGAGACAATCGCAATTTTATGAAAACTGATGATTTCCATCTCCAGCTATATTCTTCAGCACTTTCTCACTCAATACTCTAAGATTCACCTCTCTTCATACACATTAATCAGAAATACACAACTGAAGCTTGCAAATTCCATGGATCACACATAGAACAGACTCAACAAATCAAAGAAAATCACATGAAAGTAGAAAACATGATTTTTTGCAGGAGAGCTCTTCAAATTACTTGGATAGCAAAAACAATACAACCAACCCCCTCAAAATAGAGGAAATTATCTTTTATACATTTTCAAGTGTCCCTTTTCACACTTGAATTTTGGTCGTCTTCCCTTCTAATCTAAAAATATGCTATCAAAGAGCTTCCAAAAATTCTAGAAAAAATACATATGATTCTAATTTACATGAGGAAGACTCTTCCTCATTTTTACATTATTTGCATAAATATTTCTACAATTTTTGTTTGACATTTTACAAATATTTCTCTTCAAAAAATGCTTCTTCTAACATTCTTCCCCTCCTATACTTTTTGGCTCTTGACAAAAAATATTCTTGCTGATATATAATGAGTGCTTTCTTCACTTCTTCTTTCTTTGATAAACCTGTGATAGTAGATCATGACTTTTTCTCTCTGTGGTATTCAAATTATTCACCATTTCAAATAATGCTTTTCTCCACTGTACAATTGCCTCTGGTTTGTCTATTACATCTTTCTTTAAATATTTTGTATATGCTACTTCATAGGCTGTGAGTCTAGATTTTGTGACTACTGATAAATTTCCAAAGACTTCTGATTCTCTTTCAAAAAATCCATAATCAAAGGCATCCTAAAAAATATGAAGATAGTGACTACCCAAAAATACTGTCCTGCTATAATAGGCCATTAAGCAGATTTTGTCGGGAGTTTCACTTAAGTCAAATAGTAAGGCATCAGTTGGTGAATTGAAATCAATGTAGTTTAGGGTTCTAACATCCGTATCTGTAAATGTTTCTATACATGCCAGTATGAGTTGCATTACTCTGATTAGTAATATACACCCTGGATCATTGACATCTTTATATGTAGATATGACAAACTTTGCTGTGTCAACCATATATTTCTTTGTTGGCCATGTTCCTGCCTTAGGTCTTGCTATCTTTGGAAAGTTCAGCCATTTTGCTGGAATCTGTCCTGCCTTTCTTCTTTCCCAAAACACAATCCATTCCCTTCTTCTTGCTACTAGACAATAGGCTGGATTTATCTTTAGCTGAATAGGTGCCTCTTTCCAGATTTTCCTGCATTCTTTATTGGCATCTAACCACCTGTTCCTCCATTTAGGATTGGCTTTTTCAAATAATTCCTTAGTTACATAGATATCATCTTCATATTCCAGATACTTGTTTGATGACAATCCTACTCTTGCAAACTGGTAATTTTTAATGCTTTCAATAATCATGCAAAAAGGTATTCCTAGACCGTCTGCTGCCCAATGGTGTTGGTCTGGATTTATTCCTTTGTTGAGAGCAAAATTTACAATTTGTTCTTCATATTCATTATGCATTTTTCTGATAAATTCCATTCTAGATTCTCTATCTGTTAAGAGCTTCTGAACTAACTCATCTGAGTACTCCTCAATTGCTTCTTTATTTCCTTCTTCATCACCATGTTGAGTTCTGTTATCATCTTCCCCTTCATATTCTTCTGCTTGTGTAGTCTCTACCTGCTCTTCAACCTGGCTTTGTGGATTTTCCAAAGTTCCTCTACCATCAACATTAAGCTTCTATTTTGAGATGGCCACAACTCTCTTTCTGATTTCCACTTACTTCTTTCTTTTTCTATACCCAACTGCCATTCACTTCTCTCTTTTGCTATATCCAAATGTAGTTTATTATAACCTCTCATTGAGCTGGCAGCATGTACACTGGCTTGCTTTTCCAACTCCTTAGCTTCCTTCAGTTCTGCTTGTAGTCTTATAATTTCTTTATTCAATTCTTCCTTCTCATCCTGTGTTACTTGAACAATCTTGCTCTCTTCTTGTAATTGGCCTTCTTCCATCAACAACCTGTTTATTTCTTCATTTTCTTTGACCATAATCTGGTATGAGCTTTGAAGTGTTCTATATCTTCCTTCTATTTTCTTCAGCTCCATTTCTATTTTGCTGTTATGCTCTATCTGCTTTGCACATTTTTCTTCAAGTAATTGAATTTTGTTTTGTTGTTGAACCTCCAATTCTTCCAATGAAATTATCCTGTTAGTCAAATCCTCATTTCTTTCTTGGACAATCTTCAACTGTTCCTTTAATTGCTCCTTTTCTTTCTTTTGCTCATTAATGATTCTACTTCCTTTAAAAAACTCTGATTCAGCCACCATTCCTGATATGATGATGTTTCTACTAGATGGTCTGAACTGCTCTATATTGCTCATGATTACTTTACAAGCAGACCTTATATCCTTGGGTATCCTTTCTAACCCAGCTTCTAATTCCATTTGCTTTACTTCTATCTGCTTTTCTTCTTTGCAATCATTCTCTTCTTCATCTTCTTCCTCATATTCTATGACCTGGTTCTTTTGTTCTTCATAACCCTTTTCTGCTTCCCTTTCTTCTTTATCTGCAACATCTTCCTCATACTCTAATGTCTGCTCCTCCTTCTTCTCATGATCTGATGTTTCTTTAATTATCTCTATCTCTTCTTCCTTCTTTTTCTCCATTCCTTGTTGTCCCTCTTCAAGGACCTGTCCTTCCTTTTCTTGTACTTTATTATCCTGAGTTAAGGTTGAATCAATCTCCACAGAGAGCTTTATCTGATCATTGATTATCTGCTCCTTTTGTCCCTCCTCCTGCTCATCTATATCCATGAGATCCAAATCTTCTTCTTTCCCCTGATCTTCTGTAGTTGTGAACTCCTCATTATGATGTAGGTCATAAAGTATATCTTCTATACTTTGGTTTATTTCTTTTTCTGTATTCCCTTCTTTCACCTCTTTGGAATTTATTTTTTCTACTACCTCCTCAGTTTCCTTGATTTGATCTTTGTCTTCTTTCTTGTGTACTGAGCTGCATAAGTGAGCTTCCTTTTCTGCTTCTAACTTTTTCTCATTAAATTTGAAATAGGTCTGATGTGAAGGTTTTGTCCATACTGTCTTAATCTCTGAGTCCACTAATCCACAATTGAACTCCTTCCTTACTTCATCCTCTTCTTCCATCATAACTGCTTTACCTTTTAGTAATCTTTTCTCTTCTCTAGGACTAACCTGTTTTGCTGCTTCTTCTTGGACCTGTTTTCCTTGTGACTTCTCACTCAAATCTTCTGGTGTTTTAATTTTTTCAGAGGCTTGTACTATCACATGTGGTGTGCTAGGTATTGATAAATTCAAGCTTTTCAATAGAAAATTTTCAATGTCACTCTCTGAATCTGAAGATAACTGTGAAGAACCAGCTATCCCTAATTTTTCCATTCTTGGTTCTTCTAGAACAATGGATTCCTCTTGCTTCTGTTCTTCTACTGAAAATTTTCCTGTCTCCATCCTTTGTACAGGTTCTACTGCTTTTCCTTTATTTTTCTTGATCAATTTCTTTTTCTGCACAGGTCTCTTCTGAACCTTTTTCTTCACTACTATTGTAGTTCTGGTTTCAGGAGGACCTTGTAACTCCTTGAAATAAGCTAACAACTCCACTTCCCTTTTAACAAAAACCTCTTCAGTCTCTGCTGCCATCATCTGGTCATGTAGTTCTTCATTATGTTCTACTTCTTCTTGTATCTAATTGGTTGCTTTACAAGAGTAGTCTTCCAACATTTTTTGATATTGGGCTTCATATACTGCCCTTTTATTGTTTCCTTGAGTCAAATAAGTATACAATTGTTCCTTGCTTGTCTGAGGTGGATGAGGTTCATTTGAAGACTGAACTTCCTTTTGAGCAGCTTCATGCTCTTCCTTTGTTGCTTCCACCTGTTCCAATTCTACCTTTCTGGGATCCAATCTTCTTTTCTTCACAGGAATGACTTCTTCTGAGACTCCCTTTCTTTTCCTTTCTGCTCCCCTCATGCTTGGTTGGGCTTCTGCTTCTCTTACAGACATCATCTTAGAAGGACTTTTGATTCCTATCATTAAACTTCTGAAGTATTGAGCTTCTAGAGCCAACTTTAATTGATCCTCCATTCCTAGAACATGATATATAATTCTTGTTAAGAATTGAGCTCCATTCATGAACTTCCTTTGCTCCCAATGTTTGGCTGCTTCCTTTAATTGATCATGTATGTATTGAGTTACATCCATCACTCCAAAAGGTTTGGTTCTGTCCTTATTATTGAACATGATCAATGTCACTGGTTTGTGTGGCATGGTGTATCTAGGTAGTTTTGGAAAACAGAAGTATTGAAGGAACATTCTGATAGCATACTCTTCATTCTCTTTTCCTTTAAAATTAGGGAATTTGGAATATCTTGCATAAGTTGATTTATTCTTCTTGACAAAATTGTTGTCCAACTTAGTTCCTGTTGACTTTGTTCTAGGAATAAAACCATCTTCTTTTGATAAACTGTACTTGGAAGTTTTTGGCTTCCATATCCATTTAGTCTTGGGAAATTGTTTTGATGAGCAGTGTTTGTATGTACTTTGTTTCCACATTCCTCCTGTCTTGATGCCTAGATGCTTCCGACCATTCCATACTTGCCACCATTCTTCTGTCTTTCCAACATCTTTTGTTTCTTCAATTTTCTCCTATTTTTGATTGAAGTAAATTTGGTCATGGGGAGGTGGTGTTTGTGATTTCTTTGTAACTTCTAGTGGAAAAGTAAATCCCTCCAATTCTGAGTCATAGATATCCTGTTGATTTTCCTGTTCTTCATCACTCAATAAAAACATTAAAAACCTTTTGTCATTTAATGTCAATTTAAGCTTCATATTTTCAAAATCCAAAATTACTTTACCTTGCCTGAGCCATGGTTGTCCAAAAATCAATTTCTCAGTCATCATATGATCTGGCCATTCTTCACAATCTATTTTCATATATTCATCATTGAACTTAACTTTAATAGATGGTGAAGACATGCTTTGTATTATCTTTCCTTCTAAGGTTTTGATAAGTGTTTTACTTTCAGTCCTTTTTAGGTTAAATTTATCCAACAAAACTGAACTGATCAAATTTACTTGTGCACTTGAATCTATCAAAACCTTGATTTTCTCATCATGGAAATTCATTGTTATAACAGGCAAATGCTCTCTTACTCTTAAAGGTGTCTCTCATGAAAGGACTTCTCTAAGCTCTTTGGTTTTTCTTATTCTTTCTTTTGCCTCCTATTGAGCCTCATCCCTAATTTTTTCCTCCTCTTTTTTCCTGTTTTGAGCTTGATGTATTCTTCTCCATTCAGCAACAGTTAATGGAAGATCATACCTTCTTACTCTACATCCACTTATGAAGTTTGACATAATTTCTCCATCTATATTAGCTAATTGGATAGCTCCACTATTGCTTATTTGATTGATAATATAAGGTCCATGTCCTTTTTTCTGAAATTTCTTCTGATGTTCTTTTACTGTGTATGCCAAAACTAGATCTCCTTCTTGTAAGTCTTTTTCTTTAATATGAACATCATGATAAGATTTTTGCCTTTTCTTGTCTGCATATATGCTCATGATTGCTTGAAGTCTAGAAGCTCCTAGCTTTTCCAATTCCACCAGTCTCTCAGATAACTCATGTCGAGTCCACTTGTATTGACTACTCACTTTTAGTGTTGGAATAAGGAATTCTAAAGGCAGAACTGCATTTTGTCCATATACCAAATTAAATGGTGTGGTTCCAAGTGCAGTTTTGTATGCCACTCTATAAGCCCATAAGACATGATTAAGTTGCAAATCCCAATCATTCCTATTCATGTTTACCAATTTTGACAACACAGTGCAAAGTACTTTATTAGTACTTTCTGCTAATCCATTGGCTTGTGGGTGATATGGGGCTGACTTTCTATGACTGATCATGAAATACTTAGTTATGTTTTCTATGATTTGGTTCAAAAAATGAGTCCCCCTATCACTTACTAATTCAATTGGCAATCCAAATTTGGTGATGATATTTTCATAGAGAAATCTTGCAGTGGTCTGAGCATCATTCCTTTTTGTAGCCTTGGCCTCTGCCCATTTAGTCAGGTAATATGTGGCTACTAGTATGTATTCAACATGGGACTGTTTTGTTGGAGGATGTATGGGTCCAATGAAATCCAACCCCCATTTACTAAACGCTCTTGCTGAAATCAATGGTACTAGTGGCATATTATCTCTTTTATTTGGTTGACTTACTCTTTGACAAATGTCACATCTTTTCACATATGTCCTTGCATCAGGAAATAGAGTTGGCCACCAAAAACCAAAATATAATATGAGTTTAGCAGTCCTATCACTTGAAAAATGTCCTCCTGCCACTCTAGAATGTGCCATTTCTAACATTTCCACATATTTATCTTCAGGAACATAAATTCTTAAATATCCATCCATCCCTTTCTTGTACAATTGATCTCCTATCAGTTGATACTCTTCAGAAATCATTTGTAGATTCTTTGAGTCTGCACTATCTCTTACTGGCTTTCCTTTCTTGTTTCTTTTCAACTCCTCAATTATGTTTGCACTCCAATCTGGATTTTTTTGAAACCAATGTAAGGTTATAATTTCTGAATTTTGCAAGGATTGGCATTCCGAGCAGTTGGAAATATACTTTTTTACATCTTGAATATTATTAGGCCAATGTACTCCCATCCTATTGAGATTACTTAGGGTGACTATCATGGAAGCATGAGTACAAGGGTTCCAACAGTGAGCTCTTCAAATATTCCTACTGCTCCTCTTCTGGAGTACAATATTCCAATATGCCCATATGATTGAGATGATACAAATACCCAGCTAGCAGCATAAAATTCCCGCTTTGTAATACCAAATGTGTGTTGTTTCCAAATGTTCTGGAGGGTCCCATGGTTAGCAAAGGTACTAAAGTCATGGCCCATTCAGGAATACTTTATACTTTGAAGAGATATGTATCTGGAAAGTCATCATCTAAAGGTGAACTTGGCTCTTTAGCTTGGATCCTGGACAAATGGTCTGCTCTCAAATGAGTTTTTCCTTGTCTGACCACTACCTCAAACTCAAACTCCATCAGTAGAAGAAACCATCTGACTATCCTACCAGTGTGACAAGGTTTGTTTACTAAGTAGAGTAAAGCTTGGTGATCCACAAAGAATTTAAATTTGTTAGCCAAAAGGTAATGTCTATATTTTTTTCACAGCAAATATCATTCCCAATCCTTCCCTCTCAGTGGTTGTGTAATTTTTTTCTGCTCAATTCAATTGCCTACTAGCATAAGCAACTGGAAAGTCTAGTTTGCTCCCTTCTATCGGTTGTGCTAACACACATCCCAAAGCATAGTTTGAAGCATCCACATGGACATGGAAAATTTTATCCCACTGTGGGGTTTTTAGAATTGGTGCTGTTACCAAACAAGTTTTTAGGGTCTCAAAAGCTTGGTCACACTCTTTGGTCCACTCAAATTTTGTGATCAAAGCATACAAAGGTTTTGCAATGTCTGCAAACTTGTGTACAAATTTTCTATAATACCCACAATGTCCCATGAAGGTTTGAAGTTCCTTTACATTTGTTGGTCTTGGAAGTTCCACTATAGCCTTAATTTTTCTTTCATCTGTTGAAATTCCATTTCTAGAAACTATATGACCCAACATTCTCCCTTGCCTCACAAAGAACACACATTTTTCTGGATTTAGACATACTCTGTATGTTCTACAATTTTTGAATATATTTTCCAGATCCTTCAAATGATCTTGTCTTTTCAATGAAAAAGTGCAAAGATCATCCACATAAATTTCCATGATATTTCTAAGGAATTCTTTGAATATGTGACACATTAATCTTTGAAAAGTTGCTGGGGCATTAGTTAAACCAAAAGGCATAACCCTAAAAGCATAGATTCCCCATTCTATGGAAAAGTCAGTTTTATGTTGGTCTTCCAAAGCTATGGGAACCTGATTGTATCCTGAAAAACCATCCAGAAAACTATAGACCTCCTTACCTGCAACTCTTTCCAAAAGATGGTCTGTTATGGGTAATGGATAGCTATCCCTTATAGTTGCAGCATTCAACTTTTTCAAGTTAATGCATACCCTGAGTTTCCCATTCTTTTTTGGTACTACAACTATAGGAGATATCCATTCTATATACTCAATCTCATAGATGAAATTGGCAGCCAACAGCTTGTCAATTTCTTCCTTTATTGTTAGAAGAGTATTTGTCATTGAATGTGTAGTGTCTTTGTTTGCTAGGTTTTGCATCAGGTGTAATAGGAATCTTATGTTCACAGATTTTAGGATCAATTCATTTCAAATCCTTGTAACTGTAAGCAAACACATCCCTATAGTTTCTGGCCAAATTCCTTAATGCTTCCTCCTCTTGATTTGTCATGTCATCAGCTATTACAATATGTCTTTCTTCCCCCTCTTCCTGGGTGATCATTAACTTCTTAGTTTGTTCCTCATTGTCATATGCCTCTCCTTTTTTCTTTTCTCTCTTTGGTTTCATTTTTAGGAGTAGTCTGTCTTCTACTTCATAAGTCTTGAAATTTGAAGGTACATCAAACTGTTGATCTTTGTTTGTTATTTTCTTATTTTTTTCAACCTCTTGATCTTTTTCTATTTCCTTGTGTTTGTTTTTTCTATATTTGCCTGAGATTTTGTCTTTTATTGCATCTGTAGCTTCTACTTCTTCCAAATATTGTGTTTTACCATTTTTCAATATTATTCCTTCCTCCTGGTCCTCTTTTGTTTTTGACACTTTTATCATTTGTATTCCTATGTGAAAAATATCATATCCTTCTTCATTTTGGAATTTCACTCCCACATACTCATCATTAGCTAGATCAATGGTGGTCAAAATTTGGTTCCAACCATAAGGCTCAAATTCTTCATCTTTGAAATTTTGTGGTATATAGCTCTCATCCTGTGATTTCCTTTCTTTTACAGAATCTTCTTTTCTTAACCTTCTTTTTCTATCTGTGAGGTTCCTTATCCCATTGCATTTCCATATTGATGATTCTGTTTCATTCTGATCTTCAATCTCTGATTCTTCACTTAATTCCTGATTTTGATGGATTTTTAACCATTCTTGAGGGGACATATCACAATATTGACCATTTCTTAGATTCACTCTGGTTATCCTTCTTTTGCTTTGAAGATATAGGCAATCATTACCCCAATCTTGCACAATTTGCATTTGTCTCATAAATGGTCTTCCTAGGATGATTTCATATTAAGTGGATTGTGGGAATTCAACTATGGCAAAAGTATGCTCTATTTCTATTCACATATTTCCACAATCACCTTTTCCCATATTCTTAGGGGTTTTTCTATGTGTCCATCTGGAAGTTGTAATCTCATTTTAGTGGGTAATAATTAATTTTTTCCCCATCTTTCCCAGGTCTGTCTAGTCATGATAGCCACACCTGATCCACTATCCAATATAGCTTTGGCATGATTTTTACCAATTTGTATTCTCAGAGTTGAGTTCCCTTCTTCTCCTTCACAATATCCTCCTATTTTATCAATAGGAATGTACAACAACTCTTCCAATTCTTGTTGCTGTGGATCAAAATTCTCTGGTATTGCTTCCCACTTTTTCATATTGTGTTGTAAGTGAGGATTTTGTTTTACCAATTCCTCCATTGTGGTGTGGTATACAATTGTACATCGCTTGTCTGTATTGATTTGGAAGGTTATTTGTGAATTATCTTCGTGATCAATAGTTTTCCTTGTTTCTGTTACATTTGCTTCCCCAATTGTTGTTTGATAATTGTCTGGTTCCCCCATTTTGAGCTGTGCTTCTTGTATGATTTGTTTGCATCTTTGCATCCTTTCATGCTTTGAATATGGCATAGGATAAGCCATCACATGGTCTGTAGGATTTGGTCCTTCTTGAATTCTTCCCTTGTATGCTCTTATCAAGGTTTCCAGACTTTGTGAATTTTTTGTCTCTTGCTGGGTTTGTGTATTATGAGGTTGACTATTGTTTGACTGTTCTATAGTCTCTTCTTCCAAATTTTTACCCATTCTCATTTTTCTTTCCCATCTCCCTTTTTGTCTGTTTTTCTTTTCTTTTGGAAATGGAATTTTCTTATGTTCCTGTGTATGTGTCTCCTTCATTGTTTCTTGTTGTTTAGCTTCTGCTCTTGTTATAGCATTTATAGTTACTTGATCATGGTCACTTAATTCTTCTTGCTCCATTATGTTAACTATTTTTAATGGTATGTTACTAGATGTGTTTTGTTGTTTTTGAGGGTTTCTTGGACAATCCTTTATTAAGTGTTCCCTGCCACAATCCTTGCAATAAGCTCCTTCTGTTCTTAGTGTAGGAGGTTGTGGGCAATCTCTAATGAAATGTTCTCCCCCACATCTATAACAAATTATCTTTTGACTCCCTTTGAATTGAGATCTCTGATTGGACATGTAATTATTGGTTATGTGCATGAATGTGGCTGTATCCATTTCAATTCTCCCATTTCCCAAGTCTAGGGCTTGCAGTTCTGGTTCTCTCTGTTCATATCCTTCCCATTCTTCTTGATATCCCTCATTCCAATGATAATCCTCTCTGTAGGATGATCTAAGCCTTGAGTTTTCTTCTTCTATTGGTGTGTATTTTACCGGTACCACATTTGTTGGTAATGGTGGTTGTTGCCCTAGTACAGGCCTTGGTTGCTCAACAAATCCAGATTCTCTTGGTAAATTATGTTGGTTCACATATTCTCTTTCCTTAATGGGTTGTTTATTGTAGAAGCATTCTTCTCTAGTATGGTTTGTCCATTTTCTTTCCAATGTACAATATTTTAGTGTTTTTCTATCTTGTAGATGTTGTGGTTTTTGATAAGGACATTGTTGAACTAAATGATTTTCTCCACAATTATAGCATTTCTTATTTGTTGCTATCTTGGTGTTTATCAGATTTGTCTTGGTGCTTACTTCTAGGGCTTTGGAAATAGCTTGTGCTAATTCTTCTGCTGGTGGGATTTTATCTTCATTTGTTCTAGGTTGATCAAATGCTAATAGATCTTGTCCCCTGTTGTCCTCTAAATCTATTGCCTCTTTCACACATGCTCCTAGGTCAGGGCATCTCCTATAATACACCAAGGTTCTTAATTGGGCACTTCTCAGTCCTTCTATGAATAGAGATACTTGTCTTGCCATAGATGGTACCTCCTCTCTGGGACATCTATCAATGTATTGCTTGAATCTCCTAGCTGCCTCTCTGACATTTTCATCTTTTTGTTGTTTAAAGCTATGTGTCAAGGTAGCTGTACTATGTTTTATTCCAGTTTTTGAGAATTCCCCTATGAAGGCTTCAAGGAAAGATTCAATATCTGGATACATTTCCTTTCTTAAGGGAATGAACCAAGATAGTGCAGGTCCAGTTACGATTAGACCAAATGCTTCAAATTGTAATTTGTAATCCTCTACTTCTTCTGCCCTAATTAATTGTCTGAATTCTGCAGCATGGGCATGAGGATCAGAATATCTTTCATATTGATTCTTCATGCATTTAGCTACTTGATAGGGCCTGAGCATTCTTCTCTGATTTTGCCACTGATGTCTCCTTCTAAATGGAAAATCATTAAGTCCTACTTCTCTTTCAAAAGGATTTGGGGAAGTATGTATTCTCCTACCTTGTTGTTGTTCAATATTATTGTGAGTTTCATTTTGTCTTGGCAAGTCTGGTTGCCCTACGTTTTGTTCCCAAGGTCTCTTGTCTGCACACTGCCCTAAATCATTAGAATTTTCTCAATCCTGTGAGAAGATGTATACACATCCCTGTCTATCCTCATATCTGCCATCCTTAAATTGTGCCACTGGTGTTATTTAGGGGAGCTTCTAAGTTTCTCAACCTAATAAGAAACTTATGCATCCCATCCTTATACACACAGGTTCCAAACCTATTTGCATATATATATTTGAGAATATTTCTATAATCACTAGTTTCAGAGGGTTCATTAGTTTCATTTAGATTTTCCATGCTATTTTCCTGCCCTAAATCTTTTTCTTGTAAATCTCCTATTACTGGCTTTATCTCCTTCCTTCTTAGATCTTGTTTAGAAGGTGTGATCAATTTATTACCAAATCTCAAAATCATCCAACTAACTCAGAATTTTGTGAAGAGAATCATGTTTTCCACGATCCTCTGAAAAGAATCGTCTTTTCTACAATTTTGATAAAACTATAGATTTCTTCACGATTCTGTGAAAAAGAATTAAATTTTTCACTATTCTTTGGATATTTAGATTTCTTCACGATTCTGTGAAAAAGAATTGTTTTTTTCACTATTTTTTGGATATTTAAAATTTACCACAACTTTGTGAATGTAATCATGTTTTTCACGATTCTGTGGATGGAATCGTGTTTTTCACGATTCTGTGAATAGAATCTTGTTTTTCACGATTCTGTGAATAGAATCATGTTTTTCACGATTTTGTGAATAGAATCGTGATTTTCACGATTCTGTGAATAGAATCGTGTTTTTCACGATTCTGTGATTGGAATCGTGTTTTTCACGATTCTGTGAATGGAATCGTGTTTTTCACGACTCTGTGAATAGAATTGTGATTTTCACGGTTCTGTGAATAGAATCGTGATTTTCAGGGTTCTGTGAATAGAATCGTGATTTTCACGGTTCTGTGAATAGAATCATGTTTTTCACGATTCTGTGAATAGAATCGTGATTTTCACAATTTTGTGAATAGAATCGTGATTTTCACGATTCTATGAATAGAATCGTGTTTTTCACGATTCTGTGAATAGAATCATGTTTTTCACGATTCTGTGAAGAGAGTTGTGGTTTTCACGATTCTGTGGAGAGAATCGTGATTTTCACGATTCTGTTCCCAGACAATCATGATTGCTCACAATCGTTAAAAACACGATTTTCTTATGAAAATCGCGTTCTGGGAATCGCATTTTTGTGTTTAATTTCAGAGAGCTTGATCACAGAATCGCGATTATGAGCAGATTTTATAATTTTTCTTGTTTTTTAAGTTTTTGTTTCTCAAATAGAATCGCCTTATTCAAATTTTAACATGCAATAAAAGATTTTTAGCAAAAATATTATTTTTTCTTAAGAAAATTAAAAAATTTGAAAATCGCAATTCCGTGTTATTTACAATTTTCTGTGTTTTTGTGCTTTTATCATTATGTGAAAACTTAAAAACATGCAAAGATTTATTGGAAGACCATTACCTTGCTTGCTTGATCAAAAGAAATCCAAGAACTTGTTTTTGCTGAAAGTTGCAACTCTGTCCGATTCTCTCACTCTCTCTCTCACTCAAATGAACCTTTTTTCTGAGATTTCATGCTTTTATAGCCTTCAGACAATCGCAATTTTGTAAGGATTTCTCAGAATTTCCACTTTCCAATGTATATTCCTTACCTTTAGTAATTTTGTGGTTTTGAATCATAATTCTTATCTCTTTAACAAAATTTACTCCCTTTATCCTCCTGATGAAAATCGCGATTCTGTAGCCAATTCTTGATTTAATCACTTGATGTTCAATTCCTACTGATATTTTGAAATATGATTTTCTTTACTCACTCAACTTTATGAAACCTCTTACAATCACTTACCTCAATACACAAATGTGCAAAATAATTCAAATTCTTTTTCTTACAGAAAATTGCGATCCTGTGAAGAGAATCATGTTTTTTCTGAACTTCCTGTTTTTGCAGTTTTTGACTTTTCTTTCCACTTAGTCCCCTTCAATGTCCTTCACCAACTCCAAATCACTTGTCACCTGCAATTATACACCATCAAACTCATTAAAAAATATTTTTTTGAAAAATTGAAACAACAACTTCCACTCTAGATTTTTTATTTTCTTTTCAATTTTCAGAATTCTTTTCCACTTTTTCTCCTCCACTCTTAACAACAGTCCTCCTGTCCAACTTTCTAAGAAAAAAAGAAATTTGTTTGAATTTTTTAATGGATTTTATGAATTTTTTTAGTATTTTGCCCTAAATCAAGGTAAACACTTCACTTAGGGTTTGTTGTTTAGAGATCCATTGATCTTTTGTTTCATGATTGGTTATACTCTTCTATACTTGCAATCCAATCAGTTTAGAAGTAAAGCTTTCCAAAGAAATATGTGCTAAGAAGTGCACTTATCAATTCATGCAAAGATAAACTCCAACATTGTTCCTTTTCAAGATGCAAATAAATCTTTTCTCAAGATTATTGCTTTGCCTTAGCTAAACAAATGAATCTTATCTATTTGCATATAGCTACTTTACTTGACTTTCCTCAATGCAATCATGTCATCTTTTCCAAGACTAACAAATTTGTTTGGTATTTGGTCAAAAAGCACTCTACAAATGCAAAAGATAGTCACATTTTACCTTTCCTTCAACAATCTTGATTCAATTTTTCACACACCTGCACTTTACTCTTAAAAATGATATGAGAAACTATCAATTTACAAGAATTTCATCACTTATTTATCTCAAAAGGTTAACTCTTGTTTCCTTTTCCCAAAAGACAAACAAAGAAACCTACCTTTTCATGTTTCCTTTTCTTGATTAAAGAGTAGTACCTTTTCAATGTGTTCAATACAATCAACAATGGAAGATCTAGCAAGGTCCAAACTTCAATGAAGCTTTTGCAAATTTCCCCGGCAATGGTGCCAAAAAATGTTTGTTGTTACCCTTAGGAGTTGTCCTCTCCAATCATTTTAGCATAAAGGACCAACAATACATCTTACATTTGTCAATGCGGGAAGTATACAAAGACCACAGCCCCTTCTAGTTAATGGAATCCAAGAATAAGAGGAAAATGACTGTTTTTCTGAGAAATGATGAAGATGAAGAGAAATTTCTAGGGTTTTGATTATCTTGAGCTACACTACATCATTTTCAATGATCTTGGTGCCTAAAGTGTGTTATTTTCTCAGTAGAACACAATTATGAAGTCAAATCTCAAAAATGATACCTGTAACCCTCAATCGAGACAATCGCAATTCTGTGACTCTTCCTCATTTTTACATTATTTGCATAAATATTTCTACAATTTTTTTTTTGACATTTTACAAATATTTCTCTTCAAAAAATGCTTCTTCTAACAATATTCATCAGAGATTACTCCAAGATAGTGACACCTCTTACCACGCTTACATGGAACTCCAAATTCTCATGGACCGAAGAAGTAGAAAAGGCCTTTTAGACCTTGAAATCAGCATTTACTACCGCTCCAATTCTAGTTCATCCTGATTCCAATAAGCCCTTCTTCCTTGAAACCGATGCATCAGACTTTGCTTTAGGGGCCATTCTTTCCCAATATGGAGATGATGGATGCCTACATCCAGTTGCATATCATTCAAGGAAGTTTTCCCCTCTAGAAATTAATTATGAAATTCATGATAAAGAACTTCTTGCCATAGTAGACGCGTTTGATACATGGCATCACCATCTAGAAGGAGCAGCTCATAAAGTCATTGTGTATTCAGATCGCAAGAACCTAGAGTATTTTATGAACACACGGATTCTCAATAGAAGACAGTCTCGATGGAGTAACTTTTTATCCAGATTCGACTTTGTCATCACATACTGTCCAGGATGTCAACAATGTTAGTCAGATGCCCTGTCCAGAAGATCTTACCTTGCACCAAAGAAGGGTGAAGAGGCCTTTGATCAACAAGAGAGTGTATTACTCAAGCCTAAGCATCTCCAGTTAGCAGCTATCTCTTCAAGCCATCATGAAGATTCAACCTTGAATCAGTATCCGTGAGAATCTACCATAGGATGAATTGTTTTATAACGTTAAGCAGAAAGCTCAAGAAGGAAAATTCCAAGAAGTAAACGAATTTCAGGAAAAGGATGGGTTACTACTCTATAAGAACCTATTGTATGTCCCTCCAGGAAAGCCCAGGATCCAAGTACTTCAACAACGCCATGAGAACCTTGCAGCATGACATTTTGGAGTGAATAAAACAATAGAACTCATATCAAGGGACTTTTGGTGGCCTCAGATGTGGAAGGAAGTCAAAGAATACATTCGAACCTGTGATACTTGCAATAGATCTAAGGTACCCCGACATAAACCTCATGGCCTCTTGCAACCTCTACCTATTCCAGAAAGGCCATGGGCTTCATTGTCTATGGATTTCATCACAGATCTACCAAAGTCAGATAAGTATGATGCCATTCTTGTTATTGTGGATAGATTTACAAAGATGGCACACTTCATTCCAACTACCAAGGCAATCACAGGTGCAGCCACTGCTAGACTTTTTTTCAGGTATATATTTAGGCTTCATGGATTGCCTAATGACATTGTCAATGATCGAGGTCCACAGTTCATATCCAACTTTTGGAATAGTCTTTGCAAGCTCCTTGGTGTTCAAGTTAAACTATCTACAACAAATCATCCACAGACTGATGGACAAACAGAACGGGTGAATCAATTCCTGGAGCAATATCTCCGTTGCACTAACAAGTATCATCAAAATGATTGGTTTGAGCTTTTGCCCTTTGTAGAGTTTGCTTATAACAATAGTGTTCATGCATCTACCAAGCAAACTCCCTTGTTTGAAAATAATGGACAACATCCAAGGATGGATATACAACTCTCAAATCATGTCAAGAACCCAACTGATAGAGACAAGGCCTAGTACCTGATGGACATTCACAAAGAACTCAAGGAAGAGATCCATAAAGCTCAAGAACAATATAAGTACTATGCAGATCAACATCGTGTCCAGAATCCATTGTATCAAATTGGGGATAAAGTATGGTTACTCAGAAACAATTTGCAAACCTCAAGACCTTGTGCAAAGTTAGATCATCAAAGATTTGGTCCATTTACCATCTTGGCCAAGATTAATCCAGTCACCTTCAAGCTCCAGCTCCCAAGTACTATGAGAATACATCCAGTTTTCCATGTATCCATGTTGAAACCATATCAGATTTCACCATTGAGGGGGGAGAGACCTAGTCCTTCACCACCTATCGAGATTGATGATCATGAAGAATTTGAAGTCAAGCATGTCCTAGATTCCAAAATATCCCGAGGAAGATTGGAATACCTTATTCATTGGAAAGGGCATGACATAAGTGATCGTACTTGGGAACCTGCAGAAAACCTTCAGAGAGCACCAATCAAGCTTCAAGAATTCCATAAGAGAAATCCAACGAATTCGAGACCAGATAACATGATTGCTCCTCGTGGGACTCGTCGCTTGAGGGGGAGGTTATGTCATGGACAACGGAAACCATCCTTAACCTTAGATTCCATGTGAACCCTGTATCTCATGATTGGTTCATAGTTAGGAGAAACCAATGCTTCCACTGCGTCCGAAAGGTGTCAAAACCCTAAGATCGACTGTCTACT